>VACF01000393.1:0-57672 GCA_006891605.1 Pleurozium schreberi | reverse complement strand
TCTCTAGATTTTGAACTTCGAATTGCTCCCAAAAATTCAAAACAACTTGGATTGACATAAAAATTTTACCACAATAACTAGACTTCAAGGGTAACATAACCCAACAAATTTTATTGAAAACAAACATTTGATGAAGGAGATACAAGCCCCCAAAGTTGCAGCCATCAAATGCAATTTGGTGAACTCAAATTGACCCTATGAACTTCGATTGGCTCCTAAAACATCTGTGCATCTTGGATTGACCTAAAAATTTTACCACAAACTAGAAGAAAGAGCACAAATTTCCCAACAAGTTTTATTGAATTTGGACATTGGATGCAAAAATTACAGCACTTTGAATTGGACTTTTAGACTGTGAGGACGCTTTTAGTCCCATGGGGCGTTTAGGGGTTAAGCTTGGTCGGGGTTTTGCTATATATCGCCAAAAGAATTTACCCCAGTTCATACATTTCTGAGTTATTAATCCCACCGCCAGTCCTCTGCAAATTCGGGAAGAAACCGTTCCATGCTCCCATTCCTCACGTTCAGCGACCAAACTGGGCTTCTATCTCCAGGATAGAATTCTCGGCATACCATAGACTCACCCAAGCTATGCACACAACCCGCTGGCAACTCACCTCCTGCCATACCAACAAACGTAATCCATGCTCGTAGCACACATTGTAATCGCAACAAAATCTGTGCATCCATCCTACAAATKCAATCTAGCTTCGCTTTCCCCAAGGTYGCTCCCAACAAACCCAGGCCCTGCCCCACGTAACTACCAGGCTTGGCAAGCTCCAAAGTCTGATAATCCGTTCCAAAGCCCAAACAAAAGGCAGGAGGATTTGAATTAGGGTTCAGGATTTAGGAACCTACTGTTCACCAGAGCAATCACCAAGTGGAAAAATACACGGTCACAATCCCAGATTAAACCAACCACACCCAAGAAGCAGATTGAAGACTCAGGGTTCGCAAAAAATGTTTTAAGGATAACTAGGACTTCCAAGTACAAGGACCACTACTACTCTAGTTCATCTGGYGGATGAGGGTATTCAACATGTCCTCTCTATTGCCAGCATCGCCATGTTCAACGTAGTGGTTTCGCTTCTTAGTAATGCCACCAAGAGGAGCGCTCAGCTTGAAGGGCCACAAGAAGTTGTTGGCCTCCTTGAAGTGAGGGCCGACGGTGTAAATCTCATGGACAAGATCCTCAATGCAGATGATGCCGAACTTGCCCAGGGCCTGCTCGATGACGCTGTTGTCCGTCAAAGGAGTCCGGCTCTTGCCCTGCTTGCCGTAACCACGCTTGTAGATCAATTCCCTCACACTCTTCAGGTTAGGGTACCTGTGAAAATAAAAAGATAAGTCCCACAAAGTTTCAGACCATAAATTATCACGGACAAAATCATTCTAAAATCAGGAGGAGCCGCAGCAACCGAGTGGAGAGGTCAACATAATACCCGTAAGTGACATAAGGCTCAACCCTGCGCAACATGCTCACGGTCGCCTGATTCACTTTCATGAACACTCCATTGAAAATCTGCGTCAGTCTCAACAGCTGCATAATCTTYCTGGTCTTCGGGTGCATGTCATTGACACTGCATCAACCAGAATACAAAAATTCCGGTAAGTAACAAACACAATTTCCAATCGAAGGTAGCACAACAACGACATGATGCACTATGTCTCAAGAACTATTTATCAGCATTTGGCCATCCCATTATTGTTCGCAAAATTCACATAYTCCTTGTATTGTTTTGAAGGTGTTACGCTCGTCTGCACCCTCGCGCTGTGAATTGCCGTAAGAAAAAATGCGGACACAGCAACCAGCTTCGCCCAAAGAAGAAGATCAAGTAAAGGTCAAGCTATTGCGGTTTTTTGTGTATCTGCCAAGGTTTTGTTGGTCCGAGGTGCGAGAGTGCACACAATTCTGTAGTGAAAGAAAGTTTAATACAATGTGTATCTCGTTGCCTTTGGATTACGATTCAGGGGTTTCCTCTATAATCAGATGGACTCGTTGCTCTATGTGGTTTTTGCTCTCACACACACTGTTGGTGATTCCACGTCCCTGGTTTTGTAGTTGCAGGARTATTTTTCTGAGTTTTCATTGAATGCGATTGATTGCTGAATAGTTTCTCATGCCCTACTTCAGAGTTTGATTCCGATTTGTCAAATTTTGAGTTTTTTTGAAAAGATCAGCGAGTCTCTTACACGGCCTCGAGTCGTGGAAGTAAAGTGTGCATAATAAAGGAAACGATTCTGTCACACTTTTAACTGTCTCGGTATTAGGCTTCTACAGTTAAAATTGTGTTGAACGGCAGTCGAGAACAGAACGAGTGTGGAACGAGAATCGAACCGGTTAGAGGCTGCAATCGAAGGTGTGCATGTTTCCACTTCAGCTTTCCTTCGTGATGCTTCTTTACGTGGCCAGAGTGCCCTTTGCTAACGATTTTTGGTGATATACAGTGGTTTAATCATTCAAACCTAAACGTATTCTTATACTTTTTGAATTGTGATAGCTTTCAGTTAGCGTAATATGGTACATCACCTCGAGCGTGTATATGCTTATCACCTCTATGAAGCAGAGTTCCCCTGTGATTGGTCATGGACTTCCTTCATCATTCTTGTGCTCATATTGGCTATCGTGTTGCCAGTTATGGAGAATAGTATGACAGCAATAAAACGAATTTTGTGTGACATCCTGTTTCATGCCCTTTKGTGTATACCTCACGAGATCACAGATAAGATTCTCAGCGCTGTGTTAACACTGTTCATTAATTGCATCCCTTTTGCACCTGATCATTCAGTACTTCACCTGATCCCTCGGAAGTGGCAAGAACGGATTAATGTTTTGGGCACTGATACTTTATGTTGGAGGCGGGACGAGACATAAAACTACTTGCCCATGTGTAAGTTCTTTGCGGAGCATACTGCAAGTACTGGACGATTTCCTGGCAATGCGTTTGGAGAAGATACTTTGAGCTTTGCGACTTAGTTTGAAGGTGTAAAGATTCATTGGACTTTCCGAAGTCTGGAATTATAACAGTTCTTGAAGGATGTCCATRGTTGGAGACAAAACTGAAAACTACTTCGATGAAGCGTACTGGAATAACAGGTACAGTCGAGATTCGGGATCCTTTGACTGGTATCAACACTACAGAGGAATAGCTCCTCTCATCAAGATGTACGCGAAAACAACGGATGAAGTATTGATGGTTGGCTGTGGAAGTGCACGTACGCGATTAATTCTCTCCCTTTTCCCTTTTCAGATTTTAAATTTCTTGGTTAGATCGGAGGAGTCTCTTCACTATTGACTTACTGCTAACTTGGGGAGGCTTGGTGTGATCATTGGGTTTAGTCAGCAGCACATTGATGGGAGAGGTGGAAGGCAAATAATTAGTGGTAGGTTATAAGAGCTACCAGTCAGTTAATCTTGCAGGCAACATTTTGATGTATATCCGACAAGACAGTCAAAAGCAAATGTCTGTACACCTAATAGCAACCCTTAACCATCTGCTTAGAGTTTTGTCAAAAATGTACACAATTTGAATGTCAGAACCTTGGTTTATTTTGTGTACACCCATAAACAATACTTTGAAAATTCATAGCATATTCATCTAATGTCCAAAATCATACATTTGAATCCTTTTACAATGGTCAACAAGGCCCACAAATTTGAGTTCGTCTAATTATTGGTGTTATATTTAGATGCTAATTTGGACTCTTTTAGGTTTACTCTATCAAAAGCTTCTCTATCAATAATGTGGGTAAGTTGATTATGTTGTGCTTTCTAACAAAGGTAGTAGTTTTAGGGTTGATGGGATAGTTGACAAGTCTCCTCCATCTCTTGTTCTCTTCATCTTTCTCTTCACAGTATTTCCACAACCTGTACCTATTTGGGAGCAGCTGAGCCTTGCTGCACTTAGCAATACCTGCCATTWCATTATGTGATTGCCARAGTTTAGCAAGGCCCRAAGTTATGAAYAGTGTTTCGGAGGGTTGYTGGCTTTGATTTACYTWGGTGTGRATATCCTCTTACTCCTAGGGTTTGTCCAAGTCCACGCTTTTACAATGCGTCGTTCTAACGGTTGAAAATTTTAGGATGATAGTTCAACAGGGTGTCTTGCTCTCTTTGCTTGCTGGAGTCAATAGTCTAGGTTGAACTGAATTTTCACCTGGGAAACCAATCCAGTAATTGTTGCTCCTTGTTTTCAATTTGCACTGCCAGAGCAGTACTGTCAGAAGAAATGGTGAAAGATGRTTACCAAAAAATCATGAACATAGACATYTCGGATGTTCTGATTAAAGTCATGACTACGAAATACAAACAAATGCCGCAACTTCAGTGTAATTCCTAAACTTTGTCGCTTGTACTCCCAGTATTGGTTGAAATTGTAGTTTAATTCAAAGTTTGCCTGCTAGGTAGTCACGGAATGGATACCTGAGTGCTCTTTTCCTATCTCTGCTACAACGTATAGCATTCTAAGCAGAGGGGAGACTGTACTTTCCCCGCTGTTCTCAGTACCAATTTTTAAATTTTCATCTTAGTTCCGAAAACTTGACATATGATTCTGAGTGCATAACTGAATTGATTGAAAAGTTGTGAATTTGGGCAGCGCTTTCCATCTTGAACTGAAGATATCATGCAAAATGAATCTAGATTCGTTTTGTCAAGGTTTCGAGGCAGCATCTCAAGAATGTATCAAGAAGACAAGCACTAGCCATGCATGCCTTTTTTGGCTGCCCATTTACATTGGAGAATGGTGAACTCTAAAGAATGTTTTATGCGTGAGATGCTGGATTGAAATACTTCTAATACCGTTTGACTCTGGCTTGTGGAAGACAGATAAAAAAATGGATGTTCGGTGCATGAAGGAATTTGAAGACAAATCATTTCACTGCGTTTTGGACAAAGGTGACTGTCAGATGATACCTCAGTCTGGACTTGCTGAAGAGACTTTTTCTGTGTCAATGCATTTTGTGAACCCAAATAAGAGAAATCACCGAATGATTGCATAGAGGGTTTTAATATAAGGATAAATTTTGGCCTTTGTCATTGTTAGTATCAGCTTAATTGAATTCCGAGTGGTGCATTGCTTCTTGATTGGTATTAACTTTTAATATCGATGTTCGTTGCAGGCATGCTGGACAACCTGATGGTAAGAACTCTCCGGCATGTGTGAACCTCTTCCTGAAAATTCTTAGAAGTATTGGAAGAAACAGTTTAGGGTCAAATTCTGGAGTCTACTCAGTCTTTCTTTACTCTGGTTTATCATATTAGTGTGTGCTACTACTTTATCAAATTCTTGTTATTTTAAATTAGAACAGGCTGAAATAATACAGCTTTGAACTAGTTTCCACAAAAAAAGTACTGTAGTTGCATCAATGACTGAAGCTTTTCTTTCAAGGGCTACACTGTCTCTTTAGGCAAATCGTCCAACAGGCTAAGATAAATTGTGTTGTTGGTAATTGGAGAGAGAAGAACATTGTTTGCAAGGACCCAATGCGTCTTTGGCATTACTCTCTAGCTAGAAATTGTTGGACTGACGGGTGTGGAAAGATTGGCATGACTGCTCTCAGTGCGTGGTAACAGTGTGGAGCTAGTGCACAATCATGTGTAGCATCTATGCTTTCAGAGGTTTACAGGTTGGTAACTTGTATACCTGCTCTTGTAAAATCATAACTACAAGTAACATGCTTTGTTGACTTTTTCAGCTTCTGAAGGATCCAATTCATTCTTTTATGGCTTTATAACTTATTATACTGAGGGACTTTAAAGACTCAGTAAATCATGGGCAGGGGTGTAAAATTAGGGTCACTAGAATTGAAAAATATTGCAAAAATTATTGTTTTTTCAATAATGTTGGTTAACTACACTAATAATGGTATTTAGTGTTATGTTACAAATAGTGTTACTTGAACTTTTACCACAGCCACTCTAAAGTTCAAGTGGTTTGCATTTAGAGTCGTGTTTACCACCCCTTGATTCATGTATTTAGGTGTATATCAATTTGATGAAATAATATGTAACATTGAATGTAATCTTGTAAAACAAATTTATCCAATAGTTCACAAATAGTATCATATTGACATTTAGTGTTGGTAGCATTAACCCTAGAGCGTCCTGATTCATCCCAAAAAATGACGACTTGAGAAAAATCATTATAAAGTGTTGTTTGGAAGCATAATTTGGAATTGATATACAAATAAAAGTTGTAGACTAACAGTTGTAGATTCCATCACGTACGGTTAAATTCACCAATGCTATCACCAATATTTTTTTATAAATTTTAAAAGGAAAATTTCAAAATTCCTTCAAAATTCAATAACAAACAAAATATAAGCATTTTTGGAGGTAAAATTTTTTGGAATGGATTTGAAATGAGGCTCTTTTGACATGGTGATTTTTTCGAAATTTTCGTGTTCTTAGAATCCATGACCTCATTTTGGAAAATCCAATTTTGAACTAAAGTCATTGCAATTTTGGCTTGGTCAACCACTTGACATACTTGTACATTGGTAATTTAGAGAAATATGTGTTCTAGTAACACCAAATCTAACCTTTAGGTAGAACAACAATTTGATCTAGTATCTGTACAAATTATAAGAACTTTCATCCAAGCAGTTAGAAGGATGAAACTGCAGTTTCAATTTGTTCATCGTCGAGTTTTTGGACATCGGTGCGCTCTAGGGTTAACAAGATTGTCCAACACTAAATACCATTATTAGTGTAGTGGACATCACACATGTGGAACATAAAAGCAGTGTAATAGAGGAAAGAAATTTATATGTGGAACCATTTGAACTTAACCTTTAAATGATGTCAAGGCTATTTTCTGGTCAATGAATGAGAGCATCTTATTGTGTAGGACAAAAATGCAACTATTTATCCTCGGAATTAGGGGTGGAAAGGGAAGATCTATTATAGTAGTTTGACTTCTAATGCATGGTTTTGGATTTTTATAGACATATGATTGCCACGGTATCAAAATTGATGATTTTCACGGTCACCAACCCAACATTTAAGGGTTAAATCCTAATAATATAACTACACTGAATAGGGGTTCAAAAATTAAAGGATCCAAAAATTAAAGGGACTTATTGTGAAATACCGTAGATGTTTGGAACATGATGTACAACCCCCGTACATTTCAATAACTATTCATGTACAACAAAAGTAGATATTTATATAGTGTGAAATGTCAATCAAATAGTATGGATCCTCCTAAAACCCCTATTGAGTGTACATAATTTACTTTTTGTTATTTGAGAACTTGAGCAAGATCTATTGGATTCATTGCTTAGAATTTTTGTATGAAACTTTTAGGATTGATGCTAATCATCCTAGTCTACATGTAAAGCTTTGTTTTAGGTCACCATGATAAAAACTGCAAAAATTAGACGGTTTTTGGCTCGGTCTTAGTATGGGGGGCTTCCACAATTCAAATGATGGACCTATAAATAAAAAGCGTGTAGTGAGTAATTAAAAATACATTAGTGAGACTTCAAATATGGAGAGACTCTGTTGAAAGTGCCCTAATTGCAAAGAGACCCTTGCATTGCAGGTTTTTACTCATCCAAATTGCAGAAGCCCCCTTTACTACGACCATGCAGGATATTTTATTTCAATGTCAAAATGGGCAGCTAACAATATGTCCTAAACAAATGCTATTTAATTTTATTGGATTGTATAGATTGATACATATTCAAAAAAATTTGCACCATTCAATTTTAAATAATGAGGTAAAAGTGATGAGGGGGGTTATTTTAACCCCTAAAGTCCCAAGGCCATTTTTTTGTCAAGTATCACTGAAAACTGCCATTTTTGCTACATTCACCCAAGAAAACAAAAAAAGAATTTTTCTTATAATCTAACCATGCCATCTTGTACTTCACTTGTCTCCGAGCATGTGGTAAAAATTTCATGAAGTTTGACCATATAGATTGGAAGATCTTAGCATTCAAAGTTGAAAAAGAAAGTTTTTTTGAACACTAACCTACAAGTTCAGATGACTTTGACCGCCATTTGTGGAAATTTTTTGCACTACAGAATTTGAATTTAAATTTTTTTATGTTGAAGAATTGAGTTGAAAGTCTCAAAAAAAAATTTTTTAAAAAAGATACTCAATTTTCAATCTTTAAAAAATTGTTAAGTAGAAGTAGGTTCAAGATTGAAAGAAAAACTAAATGGTTAATAGCTCTAAGATGGGATTGAAACACAATAATCCCAATGGTGAGATTGTTTTAGCAAATAAACTTCACCTTGTCCAACAATTTTTTTTGAAAAATTGTGAAAATTGCATTTGGAAATGAATCCTATGAATCCTAAGTTTTTTTTTCAAGAAGATGTTGAGATTGCCCAAAAAACAAGATTGTCCATAACTTTCTCATTACTAGTCCAAATAGATTGAATCAAAGCTTCACATGTAGACAAAAACATATCGTTTCAGGAATAAAAATTAAAAAATTTAATTTTGACTTTTTGCAAAAAAAAATTTGCTGCCTGTTCACCCTGTTGAGTTCAATTTTGGGCTTTTTGTGGTATAACTTTTGCTCCCGGGCACCAATTGAAATAAAAACTATACACCCTCAAAGATGATCAGTTTTTCTATCTTTTGAGAAAGTTCCAAAAAGTTTCACAAAAAATTAAGGTCACAGGAACGTGCCCGAAAGTATGAGCCCTCCAAAAGGCTGTTAGAACGAATCAACCGCAAGGCCCTGTGACATTACAGATTTTTTTTTTTTTTTAAATTTAATTTAAAAAAAATAAAAAATAAAAAATAAAATAAAATAATAAAAAAAAATTATTGAAATTTTGACATGGCACTAGTAGTGCCACACAGGTTTTCAAAATAAGTAAAAATAAATAAAAAAACAAAAAAATAAAAATAAAATTTCAAAATGGCACCGCGGCCTTTTGGAACTCACAACCTTTTGGAGACCTCATATTTCTCCTAATGAGTTTAGGGATTAAAAGCAAGAAAGCCAAGAAAAATATCTAAAATCATCTTTTGAACTCAATTTTGAAAACTTTCAAATAAAAACAAACAAAAAGGTACCAATTGTTTACTAAAACAAATTCACCATTGAGATTAACAGTTCTCACCTTTTGTAAAAATTATTGGCAGTTTTGTTTTGTTTTTTAATTTAGCATGGACAAACTCCCACTTTATGAATATGAAAGTTTTGGTGGTTAAATTATTTTACATATGTTTTCAACCTATTTTCCAAAATATCGATGACAATGCGTAACTTATAAGACATACGTCTTTTTCTCTAAAAATGTTGAAAGATTTGATGATGAAAACATCATTAATTTTTCCTAATGGTAAATTTTTATACTTCAATAATGGTGTACATTTTGCATTCTTTCTTTCATTAAAAAATTTAGTCCACAACTTTTTCAATGTATGCTTACATGTTCAAAATTAATCCATTTTCTTTGAATTACAAATTTTGAAACATGAATAGAAGTATTTTGTTGCCCAAAAACTTATCTAAAGATGGATAGCAACCACAAAATGKTTGTAGTAGTGATTGGAGATTAAGTTTCATATCTATATCTTAACTCTTACGAGAATTTTTAGCAATTTGAAAAAAATAAAATAAAATATTGTCAAATTTTGAATGAAAATTTATCCCATTCATGCTTAAGTTCAACATTATATTTTCTTTATCCACCCAAGTAAGTGTGTRTGGGTTGGCCAACAACAACCCTAWAAACAACTTTTCYTCCTCCATTWCATCCATAAAAYATTTCATTAACTAATAATTCTATGTATTTGGGGGCAATTTATTATAAATGTAATTTTTAATAGTATTTTCTAGCATTAGATGTTTTTTGGACCATTTAAAAGATTGTGAGTTCCCGGTCTATGTGAACGCATTGGGAACTCTAGGAAGTTTGCTACATAAGTAGTCTGACATGGCATAGAGATTGCCATGTCAGATAATATTAATTAATTAATTAATATTTAAAAAATATTTTTTTGAAAAAATAATAATTTTTTAAATCAATTTTCAATTCTTTAAGGTAGAACCACCCATAACCGATCACTTGAGCAATTTTAGACATGATTTGATGTAGTGCAACACAAAGCAATATTTTAAGATGTGCAATGATAGAAATGCTAGGGATTGCAAAACTTTGATAGTTTTATCACTTAAATTGAAATTATTGTGAATTTTCAAAGGCAAAAAGTGCACTGGACCTATTACCAATCTTTAGACTCTTCCAATTCCAATCATTCAAAATATTACTATTCCACTGATTGCTTCCTACTTTCTTGCGCACTAAGTTGGGACATGTATCATGAACTTTTAATCCCAACCTTGAAAAGATGAAAAAAAAACATTCTAGCCTTGGTTGGAAATTAGTCAATCTACGGTTGGCTATGGGGCACTAGTTGGTAATGGGTGGTTCTATCTTATACTTTCTAAGATTTCTGAATTTTATTTTTATTTTATTTTTGAAATTCAATATTTCAGATCAACAATCGTTGGTTCCCTGCGCAAGGAACAGTTTTGGGGAACAACCCCAAAACAATCTCCTACGGGGCTGAAAAAGCATCTAATGGACTTTGTGTAGAATGCAAAGTTGTCCTTACTTTTCCAAAAACCCGCTTGCAAAAGTATTGAGGTTGTGGTTAGAGATTTGYGTTATTTTTTCAATTCCTCTCAATTTTTTGGCAAATAAAAAATCTATTTATAAAAAATCGTCTTGTAAAATAGATACTTATTTAGAATCTTTTTTTTAATTCATTCCATTCTAATTAGTGAAGTAGAAAGCGCRAGGAAGTTAATTTAAAGGAAAGTCATGGAATCTCCTATTAAAAGTCATGAAGTTTGTTATAATATGTATTTCATTTTTCCACTCCACCTTGTTTTCAAATGAGTTTTATMTTGTGGAAGTTTTACTAAAAACTAATGGAAATGATTTATGAAATAATAAATTGTTATAATACATTATACTCCAAATTATGAAGTCAATACAAGTTGCTTGATTTCTCGAAGTGGTCTCTTCAATCAATTAGGGATTAAACAAAACAAATATCCACTTGAACTTTCAAAGCAATGATGAACTGAGAAATAGGGCAAAGTCAAAATTGAAGCAACTTACATTGCACTTAGGCCAAAATTCATGCCCTTCTCTGTGGATAGTCCTCTTGAGATCTTATGTGGCTTTGAAATAGATGGAATTTTCTTGTTTTTASGGGRAAAAAATTCTTTATGGAATTTTGAATGACCATGAATTATCAATCTCATGATCATAGATTGTTTTGTATTTTAGTTGATCTTGGAATCTATATTATGTGATCCTAACTTTTGAGGAGATAGTAACATACAAGTTTCAGATTGGATTATTTTTCATAACCCCTCCAATTTTATTCGGGGGTATGAAAAATAATCCAATCTGAAAATAACTTTGAAAAATACCCCCCTCATTCTTATATTTTTTGAAACAAACTTGTTTGACAATCAATATGGGTTATTTGATTTTTGTATTCATTTCTGTATCCTTCTATATATATATATATATATATATATATATATATAGTATGCACATTGTTTCCCAGTATTTGTATCCCAATGTTTGTATTAAGATCAATGGCAGAGAAGGGAGGGGGGTAATTTTTAAGAAAAAAATCAATGGCTTGTGATTTTTTCGAGAGAGGGGGGACTAATGCAAACCAAAAGGTGTACCCTCTCTTTTAAGGAGATAGTGATCTAGAAATAAGTAAACATTGCCCTCCACAGTGATCCCTTTCATGTTCATGCCAAGACAATACAAACTACCATTACTATATTTTTGTCTTAGCCTGCCATGTTCAATTGTTAACCCAAAAAAACAAGAACCTAGTACAATCAAGTTGTCCCTTGCTTTGGTCTTGGTGYAAATCACCCCTAATAAATTACCAGGATATGCATATAATATTCTTGAATGTCTAGGTTTAGGGTACCTTCTATAGTACSTATGTATAGTGTTCTACCAAAATACTTTTATTCCCCTCTTCCTATTTGTATAAAAAAAATCACAATTTTTTTTTTGTTAATGATTGTGCGTAGAATGTACAGTCATATGAGATTATATCAATTGCACCTAATTACAACTTGTTCCTAAAATTGATTCCTTGAAATTCTTGCCTAGATTGTACAACCTTTATTTGTGAGAGAGTAAGTTTAATTTTGGATACACCTAGTTTGAAAATTCATAATTTTTTGGTACAATGTCCAGAAAAAAAGGCATTCCATACAAATCTAACTTCCTCCTTTCATCTACTAACAAGATTCAACAAATACTTTTACKATTGTTTAGATCATATTAAATGTAACACATGARAATATAGCATAACATAACATTTCTTACCAATGAGGTAGGGTCCTTTTTGCATCCTTGAAAAGGGTCCCCTACAATGAACAAAATAAAGTGTCTCACAAATGATTATCCTGCCAACAACAATTCTTGMATTAACATGTCTTCCACATATTTAGGAAAGCATTATAGCTTCCCTTACTAGCCTAAGGAGTACCCATGTTGTTTATACAACGTTATGAAATGGGCAAAGAATGATATCAAGAATTCTCAAAGAAATCTCCAATGCATGGAAGACAAAGGGACCCACTTTTGATGTTCAAGAATGTTATGCAGTGAGCCAATTCCATTCAGCGCATGTGAGATAAGGTAAATCATCCCATAGCTGTCAAAATTGGAGTAGGCTCCATCGTGGTTAAAATTGTAATGGTGGGGTACATTTGAGTCAGATGTAACCCACCATTACAATTTTGACCACAATGGGGCCTATTCCAATTCTGACCGCAATGGGATGATTTACTTTAGATTTAAAAATTGATGAAAAATAGTGTTGGAAATAAAGGTGATGGTTGTAAAAGAAGAAGATGCTTCATCGAATTCTTATTAATTATGTGAATGAAAAAAGGAGGTAAAGGTTTACTTTACTTTCTATCCGCAATTTGAGTTGTTGCTGCCGCCTTCGTGGAAACTCAGTTGCTGTTGTTGCTTTCTGTTTGGTAGATGTTGGCATCCCGCTGGTCGATGGCATGCCGGCGTAGGTGGGTGGACTACTCAGCTATGTCGACTTTGACTAATTTGTTACCTCCAACAAACCCTAAAAGCTAAAAACTTTACCCCCGGGTAAACTGACCCCCTTGCTCGGCCACTAGGGAAACCCCTGAATTTTTTTATTTTCCATATACGATAAACTTTGCAAGTTTTGAATTCACTGGCCCCCCGCCAAGTAGATAGGAGAGGTGGACAAGGTAAATCAATCAAGCATAAAATAGGGGGCTTTTTATTTTACTTGCAGCTCTCAAATGACTTGGTGAGGTTGGGGTGAACTAACCCCTCACTGGGCCATTCAGTAAAACCATGAATTTTTTTATTTTGCATGCATGATACAATTTGCAAGTTCTAAATATTTGCAAGTAGAGGCCCCAAATTAATGAGGTGGGATGTGCAAGGTCAATTAATTGGGCCCAAAATAGAGGGCTTTTTATTTTACTTGCACCCCTATAATTATTTGGAGTGGTTGAGCAAAGGGGCTAGTCCACCTTGGCCCTATAAGTATGAATTCAAAATTTTCAAAGTTTATCATATGTGGCAAATAAAAAATCCAATGTTTTTTCCAAGGATAAAAACA
This sequence comes from Pleurozium schreberi, assembly GCA_006891605.1. Classification (NCBI taxonomy): domain Eukaryota; kingdom Viridiplantae; phylum Streptophyta; class Bryopsida; order Hypnales; family Hylocomiaceae; genus Pleurozium; species Pleurozium schreberi. The sequence goes on along the minus strand of VACF01000393.1, from coordinate 44,032 downwards.
GGGAAATAAGGGGGGCGATGTTCCTTAGCCCGTGCTTGAACATCTAGTTTAAAGTAGAACCTCTTCAAAGCAATAAGATTGAGACCAGACTAATACATTAGATAAGAGAAAATATTGCGTAAGGGAGGGGCATGATCTTCGTAAGTAGTTCACATTGTTAAGCCGGTACCTGCAATCAATGAGATCTGACAACACTATTGAATTAGAGAGGACTGAATAAGGGAGGTTCTACTGCAAAGGTTGGTAAAGCGCCTCTTTAAAAATCAAAACTAAATTTTGGGAGATAAAATTACTTCACAAAATAAAATTTTCAATAAATTTATCGTCAAGTACAATTCGAACAGGCATCTAACTCAAGTCGTTCATATTTTCTGGAGCTTTTTGGAATTAGTTATAAATTTTTGAAGATCGAACACAGTGGCTCTAAAATCACCCACTTCTTGAAATATAACTATTGGTATATTCCAAGTGCAATGCAAATAACATAACATATACAAATATATACATATATTGGTATATTCCAAGTGCAAACACAACATATACAAATAATGTACATTTGAGGAGTTGAGGCAATTTTGGAGCCCGAGCACTTTAACAACTTCACACCTAATGTGCAATCACAAAAAAAACTTTCATGTTTTTTAGAGTTGCAATTAGCTTAATCCAATTTGATAATGCTTTCATTTCTATGTGAGTAGGAAAAAAAACTACAATTTTAAGAAAAACTTTGCCTTCGTTGCCAAACAATGAGCAACCCAAAAACTCCAGTACAATTTTTTTTTTGTTGATTCGGTCACGTCGTCCCGGTCATTTTTTGACAGAAATTTGTTGAAATCAACAGATTTCTGTCAAAAAGTGACCGAGACAATGCGACCAGATCAACAGAAAAACTAAATTTTTTACTAGTGAAATTCAAGTCCAACTTCACCATCTTTTCACAAGCCTCTCTTAAAACCTATGTTAGTCAACAATTTCAGTTAACCCCTAAAGTCCTAGGGCCTTTTTTCACCAAAAACCACTAAAAATTACCATTTCTAAAGCAAGGAACCAAAAAATATTTTAAATATTTTTTTGGTACATCTAACCGCAAGATCTTGTACTAGACTTGCATAAGAATGTGTGGAAGAAATTTCACAAACTTTGGCCATGTAGATTGCAAGATATTTGGGTTTAAAGTGAAGGAAACAAGTTTTTTTGCAACTTGTCCAACTACATTTTTTGGCTTTCAACCTTCATAACTTATGTTTTTTTATCTATTGATTTTGAATTTCTTTTTTCATATGATAAATTATTAAGTTGAAAAAAAAATTCAACAAAAATGCACTTAATTTTCACTCATTAAAAAATTGTTAAGTAGAAGTAGGTTCAAGATTGAAGGAAAATCTAAATTGTTAATAGCTCTAAGATGGAATTGAAGAACACTAATCCTAGTGGTGAGATTGTTCTAGCAAGAGATCTTAACCTTGTGAAGCTTTTATTTTTTGTAAAATTGTGAAAATTGAGGTCAAAAATGAATCCTATAAGTTATTTTTTCAAGAAGATGCTCAAATTGCCCGAAATCTAAGATTGTCCATAACTTTTGCATAACAAATCCAAATGGAATGAAACAAAGCTTCCAATGTAGGCAAAAATACAAATAATTTGAAAAAAATCTAAAAAAAAATTATTTGAAGAGTTCTTAAAAGTTAATTTCTGCCCGCCGAACTAAAAAAAGGGATTTTTGTGCCATGACTTTCACACCCTGACTCTAATTGAAAAAAAAATTATATTTTCGGAAAGCTCACGTGTTTTCCTATCTTCTTTCAAAATTTCAGAAGATTAGGACATATACTGAGACCATAGGAACCTGCTCGAAATCCATTTTGTTCCCTAAGGGGACAATGGGACTTTAGGGGTTAATGGAAAACAATTGTTACAAAACTCCATGCAAATCATTGGAATTCCTTTTGTTTGATTTTTTTGTTTATTTGATTTTTTGGCTTGACACACTCTAAGGTGATCATGAATTCAAATCCAAGCATTGGTGGAGTACTTACCACCATAGTCTACACAATTATGGTGGTGTCAAATGACCATGATGTCATATAGTGACTTGGAAATTTTTCAAAGGAAGAAACATGTTAATTCTTTACAAGGGCTTTAAGTTAGGAGGCCCTAAAATAGTTCAAGCTCTAAGAATGTTCTCTAACATAAAGGTGCATTTTTTTTCAATGTACTAAGAGAACATATCATACATTAAATACTTTTAGAGCCCTCTTTAATTTCCACTTCAAAGGTCCAAAAAATATGAAACAAATTGGATTAGGTGCCAAATCTATTTGTTTCTTTGAAGAAAGTCTATTGAAAAATACTTCAATGAAGTCAAACACTTCAAAACTACAAATCAAATGGTCAAAGGTTGCTTAATTGACTTTCTTTCTTGCCTTGTAAGTAGAGTATCAAAGATGGAAATTTTAATCTAGGTCCATGAGGCTTAGATAGTTGAGCCATTTACAACACATGTTTCATTCAAGATGGTCTTAACTTCTAAACTCCAAAGTCCCAAGAGTCCATTGGAGGGCTCTTGAAGGTTTGGGCGCATACCTGAGGTCTCAATTTTTGGCAAGATTTGATTTTGGAATTTTTTTTTCAAGATGAGAACACTGATCATCTTTTTGGTGATATTTCAATCGATATCCATGAGCAAAGTTATGCTACAACAAGCCCCAAATAGGCAAGGATAGACAACAAAAAAATACAATAACTTGATATAAATTGATTTCATAAATAATCAATATAGTATTGTAATCTATAGATTGATTTATTCCATTCGGATCAAGTTATAAAGCTTCTTGTTTTGCGGGAATTTTTAGCAAATCATTGAGAAAATAATGTATGGGATCTGTCTATGAGCTCAATTTCAACGATTAAAACAAATTTGTACATAGTTTAGTTTGCTTTCTAGAACAATCTCATTGTTGGGATTAGTGTGTTTCAATTCCATCTTAGAGCTATCAACAATTTTCTTTTTCTTTCTATCTCTTACTTTCTTTCACTTAATCTTTTTAAATGAAATCATAGGGAATTTTTTTGAGTTTTTATTTTCTTGCTCTTAACTTATTTTTTCAATGTAAAAAATTTAAACCCACAATCTGTCTATGTTAAAATCCTAAGTTATGTGGATACAAAGCCTTATAATCTAGCTAGGCTAGGTATAATTGAAAACCCTTTTCTGTTTTGTTTGCTTATATCTTGTGATCAATAACTAGAGGTCACAGTTTCTAAAATTTCTTCCCAACATTCTCAAACTAGTCTAGTGCAAGATCCTACAGTTGGATGTGCAAAAAAAGCAAATGTTTAAGATTTTTGTTATTTTTTGTTTGCATTGAAGATGTCTATCTTGAATGTCTTTTTGTGAGACAAATGACCTTGCAACTTTAGGGAAGGGGGTAGACGGGTTCTTCTCCTATGTCTCCACGTGTTGCTAGGCCTGTGAGAATTGACCCAAGGCCTTATTTGTTATATTTGGGCAAAGTGTAGTCTCAAATTTATCGTCAACTCGAAGATAAAATGTTACAACTATTCAATTTTGAGACTAATTGATAATTTGAGACTTCAATATATACAAATATATAAAAACCTTTAATTGCCCAAAGGTTGCAGTCTCATTTTATCATCGAATCAACGATAAATCACAATAACTATTTCAGGGTTGAAGTCTCAAAATGTGTAGATTGTCTTATTTTAATGCAAAAAGGCCTTACCCCCTTATTGCCCCGTTTTTCACCCCTAGAGAAAACATTGGATTTTTTTATTTCATAACATTGTTAACTAGGTATTATACCTCCCCCCATGTGGAGATATAATTCTCCGCAATATACCTGGGGGAGGATTTAGTTATAATACAAACAATTTCATTGAGAGGCTGGTCTTGAGAGAGTGGGTTGTGAAATTGGAGGTGCCATGATTGGTTGCTGGGGGTGCAGATCTTGAGGGAGCAAAAGGGACCCCACTGAAGTCTAAAGGTTAAGAATGTTATGTTGCCACATAAAATGAAATTTTCAAATTCTGAATTCATATTTGCAATCAGAGGCCTCCATCAGCTAGGGGAGGTGAAAAAAATACAAAATTGCCGAGGCACAAAATAGGGGGCAATATTTACATTTTCCTTTTGACTGGGCAATAAGGGGGTCAATCCTTCCTGGCCCTCACCGTTGCTCTATCAATTTAGGGCCCGTTTCCATGGGGGCCTGGACCTCCAGCAATCGGACCCTCCGGGAGCCTTCGGGGACATTCCGTGGTCCCTGGTGTGGTTTCCTGGAGGTCCAGGTTGCCTTCCAGGCTCTAGGTCGTGCAATCCAGGTTTGCAGACCTGGAGGACCTGGAGGCCGTCCTAGACCTTCCAATTTTAAACAATACATTTAACAATTTAATTTATTTCTTCAAACTACAACGTATTTAATTAATTAATTTACATAGTTAATTAAGTGATGTAGTTAATCAATTTCTGAATAATTAATTGATTTAATCAACATAATTAATTAATTAATTGAATCAACGTACTTCATTAATTAATTGAATCAACATAATTAATTAATTAATTGAATTTAGTGGTTTAGAAATTGGTTTACATATTTCATGAATTGTAGAATTCGACTATATATCGGTCTCATTTTGTAATACACTGAAACAGTTGATTTATGGTTCGTCCATTTGTTAAAAAAATTATATCTGAATTCAATTATTTATTTAAATATTTTATGAATTGAATTACATATTCAATTAAATTCTACATACAGGTAAAGACTCCAATTTTTACTAAGTGCAATTAGAGATTGAATTAATTCAAAAATGTAATCAAACATTCAATTAAGTTCTAAATTCAAAGAAAGATTGAATTCAATTTTAAGCATGGAAAGCCCCTGGACCTCCAGCGCCAGCTCCGGAGGCATCCAGGAACCCTCCAGGAACTGGAGGTCCGGGAGCTCCATGGAAACGGGCTCTTAGACCATTTTCAATCGACGCAGGTCCGAAATAATAAGTACAATCCGTCCTCGACCAGGTGCCAGGTGCTTTTGCCACGTCACGTCAACATTGCCACGTGACCATATCAGGTAGGCCGGGCCTCTACTGTGCCGGCGAGTCTTCCGCGACTTTCAATGGGAAATTGGGCTTCGGAAAACTTGACACGTGTCAAAGTATCTCAACCTGCAGAAAATCCTGCCCCTGAATWTAAGATAMCTTATTTTTAATTGCTCTCGGGAGCCAAGTGGCTTCTAAGGTAGCCCTTTGGACTGGTTCAATAGCTTTTAAGTGTTAAGTTATGGACTGCTGGGCATAGGACACGTAGGAYAGCCACGGGGGACTTAACTTAGGTGGACGTCAGCCGGGTYCTACAAATAGTTCTACAAGTGGTTCTGCAAATAATACTCCGTACAAATTTCAACAGAATTACCGGGAGTACAACCGAAATGAAGGATGATTTACTGTAACTCCTACATCAGGAAAGTACCCCCCATTGAAACAATACTGTAACACTGTTTTAATGGGTTCACAGTTCAACTTTGAAAGAATACTGTTGTAGTATAGCATCAGTACTGCAACAATATTGTTTCAATGGGATGCATTGTTCCCATTGAAACTACATTTGTTGGAGTATTGATGCTATAATACAACAATATACTTTCAAAGTTGAACTGTGAACCCATTAAAACAATATTGCAACAATACAAAGACAATGGGAGGTAGTTCCCGATGTAAATGCCCGAGGCACCGAATTATTGGTGTTAACATTACTTTGAAGTTAACCTATCAACCCGTAAATGCCCAAGGAGCTTTTTGAGCTTTTAAGAATTTGTTCTACATTGAACAAAAAGTTAGCATTTTGACAACATTTTGATAAGATGAATCAATTTTCTTGGAAATGTAATCGTACAAATTCAATCTAAGGTAGCCGACCCATCTCCGATTAGCCCCCTATTTCCAACCTATAGGTTACTATCTTTCCGTGAAGTTGTAGCACAACTCCCGGAGCAATTGTGGCCCATAATGATTGGTTGCAAGGCTCTCGATATTGCAATCCGTCCTTGGTTGATTTTGCAATTAGGCTATAGTCACAAATAGAAGGGTCTATATCACCATTATAGGTAAAATATAATCTTCCACTAAAAGTTTCATTGTAATTATATTTTGTGTAATAAAATTATGGAAAAATATGCAGTCCATCCAAAATCTATTTCTGTGACTATGGAAAAATATTTGTATTAAAAAACTTGCGCTCTGAATATGCGTAATTGCTTAAGTGGTTGGAAATGGGTCGGCTACCTTTTGACATGTTAGAGATTACTACAGAAAAGAAAACACAACAATATTACTTATGGATTGAAAGATTACAATGTTTGATCATGAAGGTGTTAAAATTGCAAAAGTGAGTCAAAGTCTTTCAATCCTCTTTTCACATGTCCAATCTATAGAGTTGGTCACCAAAAAAATATGAGGTTGAAGGGCCTAACATGCATCACTCCAATCAATTTATGGCTTCTCTAAATGTACTCTAGATTTTTTTTGTAAATGAATTTTTGATGTGTTTTTAGGGTTTAGGGTTTAGATTAAGTATAACATTAAAGGAAGCAACCCATTTCTGATCAAATAAGCAATTATCCATATTTGGAGCGCAAATTTTTTGAATGTGAAATTTTTCCCATGTATAGCAATAGAGTTTGGAAGGATTTCGTATTTTTCCAAAATTTTATCACACACAACGAAATTACTAGTAATTTTTTAGTGGAAAATTCTCTTCAACCTATAATGGTAATATAGATCTTTCTATTTCTGACCATGAGCTAATTGCAAAATTGACCTAGGGCTTATTGCAATATCGAGAGCCTTGAAACCAATCATAATGAGCCACAACTACTCTAGGGACTATGCCGTAACTTGATGGAAAGACAACAATCTATTGATTGAAAATGGGGGGTGATCGGAAATGGGTCATAACATTCAATAGTCTTCTTCCACTCCCCAAGTCTTAAATCTTGATCATTATCGAAGGGATGAGGCAAGCAGCACGACAGTTTTTCAGCAAAGGATCTGCCCACGACCCATCCATGCCACTCTAAAAAGGCTATGTGTCAKAACTGAGTCAAATCAAGACCTTGCTACCCCTGTAATTACACCACATTTGWAACTAATAACAAGTGGGAACGGACCATAATGGCCCTCCACAATGTGCATTAGTTTCAACCCAATCTTTTTCTTGCTGACATTCTGACAAATTTGACATGTGGCATCATAGCTATTGATATGGTGTAGAATATTCCACACCATTTCGTAGGGGAGGCAGTTAGTAGTGTTACAACTGAATGTTATGGTTGCCTCCCCTAAGGTAAGAGGCCCATAAATGGCCCATCTAAAGGCTAAAGCTGAATTTTGGCAACATATAACTGCTTGGAATAATATTTAGTAAATTTTCCTTGAAAGTCAAGTGAAATTGGCATCTAACCCAAGTCATTTTATTTTTTTTGGAGCTTTGTGGAATTAGTTATGAATTTTGAAGTTGCAGAAAAGTGCATTTCAATGGGCTCTAAAACTGACCACCTCCTCAAATGTAGACTGCTTGTACACAGGAGAGTGCAAAATGTACCTCCAGAGTCTCTTCCATTTTAGAACCCGCTCCATTTTAGGGCCCCCTACCTTATATGCCGCCACTTGGGCACTTTATAGAAAATGAAAAATAAATAAACGCCCTAAATATAACCTCTACCMAGTCCAATTTATACAGTAAAGAGCGTGTCTTTGGTAAATTAGTATGATCCCAAGGCAAGCAACTCAATGTAGTTGTCAGTCTCCACCTATCATTATAAGCTTATTTAAGGTAAGGGAACTTAAAATAAGTTAAGTTATATCCATCCTCCATCAGTGATCAGTCTTCAGTCTTTCTGGGGCTCTGGGCTGTGTGACTTTGTGACTGTGTCAGTAAGATTGACTTTCACTGTAGTGATCACCGTACTAGTAACTTACCAGTGTACAGTCCTGACTCCTGACTGACCATCAGTGCCGCATGTCCAGTTAACTTCCCTTCCTTTCTATTCACAAGTGCCTCCAAACTTGAAATAGAAGACAAAAAATAATTAGACCGAGGCACAAAGAAGACTCCCCATTTGGTCGTGTCTTCATCACATTTGGTCGGGCCTGGCCACTTTTCTTGCTTCGTCGAGTGTGCCGTGGGGCAATTAAAATGCCCAGACCCGGCCAAATACCCAGTTTGCGTTGCTGGCCGAACAACTGTGGGGATGCTCTTAGCATTGGCCACATTTGGCATAATCATTGTCAAATGGAACCTCGATTCCCGGGAAACCGAACACCAACCAATGGAATTCCCTTCCCCACCATACACATCAATGCTTGTGGATGTTCTCACATGCTGAGTTTCCGGRTCAAAGTGAATGATGGAATTCAAATTTCTGCATCAAAATCTGCAATTTGTGCACTCTTTCGATGGGAGATCGATAACTTGGTGGGGCCTTTTTCTCTCCTGACACATGGGATTCATTGTTTGGTGCGTCCTTCTTGAGGGGAACCAGTGGACATGCTCTAAGAGCATTCCCATTGCGCACCCGGCCAAAAGGAATGGGCTGGCCTCACTTGGTGTGTCCAATAAGTGAGTCGGGCCTTCTTTTTTTGGCAAGCACCCCACTGCAACTCCGCCTCAAGATACTTGAACCAAGTCAACATGACCCCCAAGAGCACCACCTCACTTGCACAAAGAATGGAGAAACAATAAATGTCCCATACCAAGCCACGGCCAAGACTCCCCATTTAGCCGTCCGGTCTCTACATTTGGCCATGGCCGGCCAACTTTTTGGCTTCGTTGTGTGTGCCATGGGAGAAATAAATGGGGCTGGGCCCGGCCAATCCCCAGGTTTGCGCCTTTGGCTGTGCATAGTGGGGATGCTCTAAAGTAACCAGGGACCTACAAGAGACTTTGTATTTGGCCAATCGTATGAACGCGATTTGGGATACTCTTAGTCAACCCTTGAAAGACCATTGGGATCCCTCTAAATGACCCATATTTAGCCTTGTAACTATTCAATTGTGGTTTTATCACTCTCATTAAATTTTTTGTATTGAAAAGTATTTGATCAATGTTTTTATGATCAAATACCACCAAATTTGTAATATATTATACGGTCACAAAGGTCTTCTTGGTCCTTCTAGGGTTAAGATTCTCAAATAGTTGTAATGAATACAAATCCAATTTGACAAATTCATTACCGTACAAAGAAAACTGCTAAATTATCATGCCATGGCACCAACTTGACATTCTAGAACATAATGCTTTTGAGTCTATGGAAGAATCTTTATTGATTATAATGTTTGAAGTGGAAAAAAAAATTCGTTCACGCAAAACATGGTTGATAGAATTTGGGTCCTTTTGGAGTAAAATTTATGTTCTCAACAAAAATGAGGATTTTGACCATTCCTAAGCATATGATGTTAGGTTCACTCATGAAAAAAATTTGGAAGCATATATGGAGTCTCACTTACTCTTAATCACCTTGTAATGCGACGACACTAATTGTATTGCCAATTCACTTATACACTAATAGAAAATTCAATTTTTTTGTTGATTTGGTCGTGTTGATTTGGTCGTGTTGATTTGGTCGTGTTGATTTGGTCATGTTGATTTGGTCATGTTGATTTGGTCACTTTTTGACAGAAAGTCTATCAAAAAGTGACCGAGTCAACGCGACCAAATCAATAGAAAAAACAAATTTTCTATTAGTGTATAAGTGAATTGGCAATACACTAGTTATTGTTTTGATAAATTTTTGTGCAATGAGGAAATCTTTTGCCTTTAATTCGAATGGTGAAAATTTAGTTATAAACATTTGGAATATGTGAAAAAAAATTTCAAGAGTTTTGACTTTACACATTGCAAGATAATGAGACTTGAAATTAAAAGAAAATCCTTTTTTTCTTGAAACCGCCCCAATATAGCTAACAAAGTTTGACTCCTCTTAGAATGTGATTTGACGATTAAATTTTTTTCTTGAGCAATTGTATGCCCTATTTTATTAGTTACATATATTCCAAAATTTAAAAATTAGTGATCCTTTTTGCAAAAGATTTTCAAAAGATTCCCAAATTGCCCAAGCTTACTTGAGCATTCATAACCACATAACTTTTGATCGAAGCACGCTATTGGAAAACAAAATTGTTTTTCACCATAGAGGTACATGTTTCCACATTGTGTCCAATTTTAATGAAAAGCTAATAAAAAATGAATTTGTAGAACCTACACAAGAGTTCTTGCATATGTTGAACAGACACTTGGTTCTTTAGGGGTTAAAATGTCATAAGGTTTTACTCTTCATGAATGTTTTTACCAACTGTGCTTATAGAGATCCCTCTCTTGCAGTATTAATCTATGAAGGAGTGGAGTACATTTCTAGCATAAATTGTCAAAAAATGCAACTATTTAGGTCATTGAGGAAAAAATATATAATAAAATGAAATACAAATTATTTTCTTAAAATTATTTTTAACCATACAAATTTGTACTAGATTACCATTGGAATGTATGGAAAAAATTGAAAATATAATATATTATTATACAAATACATCGATGATTAAACACACATTTTTTTTAAACAAAACTTCCACATGCACATACTACTGATTATCTTATCAGGTGTATCATATGGGGCTTCATGGCAAATGCATGGTATTTTAAAGCTAAACTTTGCATGAGTATAGAGCCATCACGTGAATTTTGGTGTCAAATAATTGAACAAGATATTCATTTATTAATTCAATCTCTTGATCTTTTTTAACATTTCTTTTGTCCAAGGATCAATTCTTTACTTTGCATACAGAATCTTTGTTTAAGCACTATCAAGCATACTAAAGTKATTAAAAAAATATAATATTTTCTTGAATTGTACTAATGATTGGTATTTASTTTGTATTCAAAATACTTTATTAAAAATCTAAAGATAAAGCTCATTTTTATTTTTTCTTCTTTCTGAATGATTTGTTGAATCTAAAACTAGACTATTTTGGCTCATATACATCTAAACATGAATTTAGAATACTTAAATGAGAAGAATAACCATGATAAATGAAGAAAATTTAACCATTTTTTTAAATGGTCAAARTWTTGTTGACTTTTRTTGCGTTGCAAATTTAAAACACTCATATCTGTYTTGACAATTGGTCATATCCTCGATCATTTCCAAATGTTTCAAAGTCATAATGAAAATTAGATTTTGATGTTGCCTTAATTCAAAAGCATTTGAAATCAATACCTTTACAAAATTTGACTTTATAACCAATGAATCAAAGAGGTCAAAATGGTTGTACAAGCTTTTATTTTTTATTTTCATATTTTTGAAAAAGAGAATGAACATCATTTGTTCCAAAGTACAAACAAAGAATGTTGGGCCAAGACAACAAGTGTGCGACGAAACATGCAACCATCAAGATTAATTTTGTGGGCAATTTTATATTATAATGGAAGTTTAGATATTATTTAAATAATTCTAATATTCATTAGAATTGTTCCTCATACCAATCATAGTATGAATCCCTATAGGGTCAAGTGGTCATTCCACGTGTAGAAAAAATTTGAAGTAGGTTCACACAAAGTTAATTCTAAATGGATTGTAATTGATTTCATGATGTTTACAAGGTGTGTGTAGGTATCCCCTTGGTGGAAATACAATATTTTTTCCATCAGTTGCCCAAATCARAATTTATTTTGATTGCACCTTTTTCAAGTAAGATGGGCAATTTTAGACAACATGTGCAAAACTCCTCTTCTACTTTTGAAATTTTGGAGGTGTTTAACTAATATAATATAAAATGCAACTTTAAAGAAACCCATGCATATTGCAAAAATCTCATTCTAGGAGTTAAACTTTGTTGACCTTCTTAGACAAGGTCAAGAAAGATAAATTTTCTAAATTCACATGCTATAATCTTTCAAATTATGTACTCAAATTTTTTGAAATTTTTTCCACACATTCCATAGTAGTCTATTACAAATATGTATAGTTGAATTTGAATTTCATTTTTTTCTCTCTGTTACTCTAAAAAGTGACAATTTTTGGCAATTTCTTACCAAAACATGTATTAGTCCATTATGGGTTATTACTTGATCATCCTCTAAATTTGGTATCAATGATAAATGTGCAAATCAAGTTGGTAAAAGAATTGCACTAAGAAGCACCTATTAGAGCACCTCTTCCCATTCTTGTACCCTAGACTTACCTAATTGTGTCCATAGAGTTTGGTTAATGTAACCCCAAATGCTCAAATCTCATTGATTGATGCATTTGAAGGGCACATACCAAATTTTGATTAGCTAACTACTATTTTTTGCAGATTTCAGATTTAGGTATACCTATGGGACAAATGCAATGGTTTAGGTAGCTTGCACTTTGAAAAATCATAGAAATTACATGACATCTAAAAACCTATTTTTTTTTAATATTCATGATTTTCACTCACTAATATTACAAAAATACTATTTCTAAGAAAAGGTGCCTCCAACTATGTTGAACTGCTTATATCGACATTTTTGGGTGCTTCCACCTTACTTACAACACAGAAAAGGTCCTCTATGTTAGAGTAGGGGTTGTCACACCACCTTCAGCACGGCATAAATTCTCTGAGAACACACACGAGGCGATTGCTGGTTGGCAGTTAGCGGCAGGGGCACTTTGATTTCCTCGAGAAACGAGAGTGCCGTTTCTTCTCCTCAGGACATGAAGAAACATTCTCGAGGAAAAATTTCTCAAGTGATTCTCTAGTTTGATTGGCTAAACGCGAGTTGTGGAGCTCCCTACCACTTTCGCGAGTAAGAAATTCTTGGAGAAACGCTTCAAACATCAAAAGGGGTGTCACACCTACTTCACTCACAACGGCTCACCATTGGCTCCTGGTTTCTCTCTCCAATTTCTCCGACTTCAAAGAAATCTCCTTCTTCTAGGAGGTGTGACTACCCCTAGTGATAGTGAAATGCAAAATTGATACCGTCACTTTATTTTGCAGCAGAACCTGATATCATCGTGTTTGAAAAAACAGAAAAGCAGAGAAAGAAAATAATTGCAAGACAAAGTATCTCCGGTGGAATAGCCACGTCGGACCTCCAATTTCGGCTTTACAGGACTGAGCACTAGACAAGTACCAGTAGTCTATTTTATGTTCTGGTCCACCTCACATCCTGAGATGTGGGGAAACGCTATGCCTTTTCTCTATTATAACAATGCTGCCTAAATTTCAAATTGACCTGTAGTAATCGCGATTAAATGGCTAGTAGGATTGTCATGTGTTTCGTGTGCCTAGTCCAACATTCTCGAGCAGAAATGTATCATTTTGGACCGGAAACTTCATCACTAAGTATACCCACTGTCATTGTCTTGACGTTGATGTGACTCTCATGACTGTGACTCTATGTACAGATAGACTTGTTCAACAAACAGGAGACACTCGCCATACACAACCACATGATTCATCTTCGTCATCTGAAAAACCTAAGAAGCGGAGGTTCTGGAAAGTCGGGAAAGCTGTGACTGCACTATCTCATCTACTTGGTGAGCTTACCTCCGGCAGCGTTGATAACCACCTATGTCTCGCCAGTCTTGAATGTGCTCTATAGTGGGCTTGTCTAATCATCCTCTTGCATGGCAGTGTGGAKAAATAACGAGCTGGATATAGGCTATCCAACCGACGTGAAACATGTTGCGCATATCGGTTGGGATGGCCCCTCCATAAATGGACCAGGCTGGGTATGTATATGCAATCTTTTCCATGTCTCCATCTTAACCCTTAAATTCCCAGGGGTCTCCACATTTTAGTGTCGACAAAACTTTGAAGTTAAATAACATCTTACTACATTACTAATTTAATAATTTTCCTTTCTAGGTGAATTCTCTTTCAAGTCTATTTTTAGCATCGTAAATCCAAACTGTGAAAGAAAAAATTACAATTTTTCTATTCGAGATTGTGAAAGGGGTCCATTGCAAAACTTGATTTTGTTGTGTTAAGAAATCTGGGAGATGAGTCTCAAATACACTAGATCTTGGTGAAGATTTTACATTGAAATTTCTCTTTAAATAATTGTAGGGTAGATTTTGAGGTGCCGTAGATTCATTATGGTTTTACATGTTATGTCCTGTAACCCTATTATTTTTTTCATTACCATAATTTTAGATTTTCTCATCTAAAAGACGGTTGAAAGACTTCAAATCAATTTCAAATCTTGAACCCTCTCGTGGTCAAACCTTATAATCTTTCAATCCATATTGTTGTTGTGATCTCTGTTTTTAAGTGATTTATAACACAACCAGTGTAAGACTGTACGGTTCAATTCAAGATCATCGATAACACTTAMAAAAAATGACTTTTTTGTTGAGTTTRGATCAAATTCCAAGAAGCTCAAAATAGGCCTTGGACATACCGGGGATGAGAGGAACCCGAATCGTTCTGTTACCCTTTGAAAATTGATTTCTCTCGGCTTTTTATTCAATCAAGTTCTCTTGCAGTAGCCATAGTGAACTGTTGGTCCAACTAACGAAGATTCATGCATGGTCTTTTATATGACAGCATGCATTCGGGCAGAACTCGATCGGTTTCATGAATTTGTAGTGCTAATCTTTGCAGATGGACGAGGTAAGGCCAGGTCCAGATTATTCATCAGCACCACTGTCTGATTTTGGACAACCTCGCGATTCAGAGTGGATTCATGATGCATTGTCCGCTTCCAAGTGGATTTCATCTCATGGTACTAAGATTTCTACCGATCCTGTTCTTTATCCGTGAATGTAGAAGCCCTTAGTTGGGACTCACTCGTTGGGACTGTTAATTTGAGAATAGTGTCTCTGGGAAAATTATGGAGTGGTCATGGTTCGCAAAGTTAAAATGTTGCTTTTGGGTGTTACCTTATGAGTTATGAATTCAATGCAGTATGGTTTAGCATCTTTACCCAACTAAAAATGTAACTTTCGGATGGCTCTTCTCATACGATCTCGAGTACAATTGTCTTTTTATAAAACCCTATTTGAAAACCTTAGAATGCTACTATTTCTAAACCACGATTCTATTATGCATTAGAAATCAGCTCTCGGAAATGATGGGCCCCAACTTGCTTATCTTTTTTTAACGTGTGTCTTAATATCATTTGACCGTGTAACTTTTTGACTTGCATGTCGCTATTCCTATGATCACATAGATACAATTGTAACTTTTTGACTTTCATGTCACTATTCCGATGACCACATAGAAACAATTCTACTATAAAAGATCACATTCTTTAGAGTGATAGGCCTGAACATCCCGCTACTCAACAGCTTCGATTGGTATTCACTTGACCTAAGAAATCAGCTCCTTTCACAAGTTTGTAAGGAAATTCCTACTGCATTGTGCAGGGACCAGGTCAGGACTTCCTCCAGCGCCTCCTAAACAATACCTAGAGTTTCTGGAAGTCAACTCCAAATCAAGAAAATTCAAAGACTCAATTCTGCGACAGAGGACAAAGCCTGGTGCCCGAAGGCAAAGGCAACGGTGACAGGCAGCCAGCAGTTTCCCAAGTTTTCTTTGGATATCAATCTGTGGTTCTTACTAGGTGCAAAATGTATACAGCGTCCAACAGGGATCACCGCAGTAAAGCAGCGTGTACATATTCTTAGGTTCACAAGCTGTTGGATACGTTACACCATCTTCATTCATTCAGGAGCTTCTATCTTCAATTGATCTTAGGCCTACAATTATCGAGTTGCACTCTCTAGTGCGACAATGACATTTTGATTAGGTTTGGTTGGACCTGTTAAAGGGGTAACCAGTAAATACCAGAACATTGCAGGAGGAGAGCGGAATGCAGCTTGGCTGGACGAGGTGTGCCTCCCGAGACACCTGGCTTCAGATTTTTTTAGTCTCAAATATGCCACCCGAATAACATTAAGCTTAAGTGAACTTTCTGGTTGTTGTCTGGCCTCTCCTCTTCGAGTTCCGGCTACCACACTTGTACAAAAGCAGGACAATAATGAATTATACGTCATTTCCTTGAGCAACGTGTGGTTGCCATTTTCGTGATATGATCCCCCCTAATTTTGGTTGTAAGTTGTTGAATCTTAACTTACTGGAACTTAGTGGGAGTCAGGACGGGAATATTTCAACTTTCAGTGTTCCCACAAAGCTGGAATAGAATTTATGGATGAGACACATGTCTCTGTCATTCTAAAATATGTGCACCCAGATTTTCTACCTGAAATGTACAGAATAAATTAATCTTAACCTGAAATGTACACATCAAATTTGTTTCAAGTCGTGTGCCCATGCCTTAAAATCAGCTTCCAGCTACGTTCCTCTTGAAGAGACCGGTACAATACGGAAGTTCTTAATTGCTACACCAGAAATTCTTGACTCTTGCTGATCCGTATGATTGACTCTGCCCAAATTTTACGCTAACCCTTGAAAGTCTCCGTGGCCGTCAGCCAATGAATGACAAAGAATCCTTCTAGATAGGACAAAAGTGCATTGTTCATCCTCAGAATTTTGTGTGAGAAGGGGAGGTTTTAGTGTAGTAGTTTGACTTTCAATGAGCAGTTTTGGATTTCTTAACCTCGAAAGGACCATTTTCCCCTTAGCGGACAAAACAAATTTTAGGCAGGTTCCTATGACCTCAATTTTTGGTGAAACTTTTTGAAACCTTCTCATAAGATAGAAAAATTGATTAGCTTTGTAGGAATATAATTTTTATTTCAATTGGTTCCCATATCTATGTTGCCAAAAAATGCATGTTGGTCCTTTAGGGGTTAAATGCAAATAGCTTGCAATCTACATGGCCAAAGTTTGTGAAATTTTGTTCACACATTCTTATGCACGTCTAGTACAAGATCCTATGGTTAGATATGCCCCAATTTTTTTTTTTTTTTTTTGGCTCTTTGCTTTAGAAATGGCAATTTTGAGTGGTTTTGACGGAAAAAAGGCCTTGGGACTTTAGAGGTTAATGTGAGTGGTCAGTTTTTGGTACACCTATATCCAACAGTATGAAAAAATACATAATTTATTCATATATAGCCAAAAGTTCATTCGAACAAAATATTGAATCCTTGTTTGACTTCCAATAAGATACAATAAAAAGTTAACAATTCAATGGTGGAAACCATGTTCAAATGCTTTTTCAATCAATATTAGCATGCCTTGTGTCATTGCCACGGTGAAATAAAATAAAAATAAAAATACTTCTCTTATGTTTAATTCATAAAAACTTTGAAATTCATTGTCTTTTTTGCCTTGAGTCAGAATGCCACAAAACAATGTCCATGCACCCCTCCTCTCTAAAGGCTTTCCAATGATAGCAAGGACACAACTAGGGGATGCACAATTTTGGAGATCTCACTATAACAAACAAAACAAACAAAACAAACAAATCCATTTTCAACTGATATAATAGTTGTATTTGCTTTAGTATACATCACTTCTTGATAAACTTTCTAAAAAAAGTATCATTCTTCAACTGAGAAATAGACAATTTTGACTTTAATTTTGAATAAGATTCCATTTCAAATTTGATAATGTTAACTTCTKAACTCTTGAAGTTTTTTCATGTTTAGAAGACCAAAATTGCTTCAAAATACTCGTTTCCAAAGCAAGACTAAACTCTTAATGTATATTCATTTTTAACAAATGCAATAAAATGATCATTTGGTTGACTTGTTCAAGTACATCATTCCAAATATTAGAATGAGTATTCCAACCAATTCCAAGTTCAATGTGCCTAAAATTCAAATTGTAGGCTTTTCAAAGGGCTTCCAAAAGGTGGATTTTTGTCTTTCAACATTTTTAGAAATAAATGTAAATGTCCTATGACTTGTGCATTTTAGCCATTATGTTGGAAAATGGGTTAGAGTATACGAAAAGAAATTTAACCAAAACCGTTTTTTATTTATGTTTTAAAAAATTTATAAAGTATAAGGTGGAACAAAATTATAAAGTAGAAGGTTAAAAAAAAACTAAATTGCTAGTAACTTTTACAAGATATTGAAAAATGTTAATTCCAAAGGCAAGAATGTACTAGCAAATAATTGGTATTTATTTTTAATTTGAAAATTTTCAAAATCGAATGCGAAAGACAACATTATATGTTTTTTCTACATTCATTGCTTGCATAAAATAAAACTCCTCAGTCATACCTTCCACTTCATTTCTTGGAATTGAATAGTTCAAATGCTTTTGAGTAGATATGAATCTACTCAATAAAAAAATGTGATCTCATAACTTTCACTTCATTATTTGGAATTGAGTGTTTCAAGTGTTTTTGAGTATGCAAGTATGATTGGTTTGACATTGAAATACAAAAATAACTTCTAAATTGTGTAGTGTTTATTGGACAATCTTAGATTTCGGCAATTAGAGCATCTTCTTGAAAAAATAACTTGTAGGATTCATTTCTGACCTCAGTTTTCACAATTTTTCCAAAAAAAAAAGCTTCACAAGATTAGGATCTCTTGTTAGAACAATCTCACCATTAAGATTAGTGTATTTCAATTCCATCTTAGAGCCATTGACAATTTAGATTTTCCTTCAATCTTGAACCTACTTCTACTTAACAATTTCTTAATGAATTAAAATTAAGTCTATTTTTGTTGAATTTTTTTTCCTAGATTCTCAACTCATGTTTTTATCATATAATAAAAGAAATTTAAAATCAATAGAGAAAAAATCATAAATTATGAAAATTCAAAGCCAAAAAAATGTAGTTGAGCAAGCTACAAAAAAACTTGTTTCGTCCATTTTAACCCCTTGAGCGCCCCATCCCCTTAAATATGGCCTCTCCAAATTGAAAGATTTTCTTGTTTTACCATTATAATCTTTTCAACAATATGGTCAAAGGACATGTTCCTTTCCCTCTAGCTCAAGACTTGTCTCCACTACCAATGGGTACAATCAATCTTTGTGGATCTTCTTTTAGTTGATAGTTTGATTGCAATGAATACAAAAGGGTCTGGATCATTTAGTAAACATGAGCATGGCGCTCAGGGGTTAAATACAAATATCTTGCAATCTACACGGCCAAAGTTTGTGAAATTCCTTCCACACATTCTTATGCAAGTCTAGTATAAGATCCTACGTTTAGATATGCCAAAAAAACATTAAATTTTTTTTGGCTCTTTGCTTCAAAAATGGCAATTTTGAGTGTTTTTTGATGGAAAAAGGTCTTGGGACTCTAGAGGTTAATCAACATAATTGAAGAATTGATGTTGAAGCTCAATAATCAATGCTTGTCTCTACGTGGTGTCCAAATATAATGGAAAGTTGAAGGGGCGAAATTCACCCCTATGATGGATGAAAAGAAAAAAAAGGCAAAATAGCATACAAGCACTAGAAGAAAACTATGATTAACTTGTCAAAAATTGCCTTGAACTTGTCAAAATTGTGTTGAACTTGACAGAAATTGCATTTTACTCAACATGAAAGTGTGGGCTGAATTTTGTTGAGTTCTCCCTTCATAACACAAAATTCTACGTTTCAGCATTTCAACACAGAATTTGACAAGTGAAACGCAAAAGTTTGTGTTAGAATGCAAAATTTTGGATTACAAAGGGGGATCTCAACAAAATCTAGCCCACACTTTTATGTTGAATAAAACCTAGTTTTTAACAAGTTCAACGTAGTTTTCTTCTAGTGAAGAAAATTTAGAATTATAGGGTTTAGGGTCATATGATCTAAATCTGAAATTTTTGTGGTCTATTCCCGCACTATGCATGCACGCGTCTACAAGAGGGAATTTAAAAAAACATTATTTTATTTCCTCTACATGCGTGCGAATAGGGCCCCCTTGCAAGCGCATTTTTGAACATTCAAGATGGTTTTAAGATCATTCTTTTGGTGAAATCTCTTTATCATGTAGTTCTCCCAAATTGCCAATTTTTAGTTTCTTCAAAAATTCTTTACCCTATTTATTACAAATCAAAACATCAAAACACCTATTTTCATGAAATTTTTCACTTTTCTAGTTCTCCTACTTAGAGAATTTTCCAGGTAAGTTCAAACCGCTCTAGCTCATATTCAATTCAAGACTGGATGCTTCACACAGTTCATTGAACAAGCTGTCCTTCCTGTCCCCGAGGGGACAATGGTCCTTTAGGGGTTAAGAGTTGAAATTTTTTTCCATGAAGTCGCTCTATGGCAAATTTAAAAAAATTGGCAATATTATGTTATTTTGGCACTTTTTAGAGATCAGACTGCGCAATTTGAAATCTAAACTTGTCATAGATTTTCTGGAATCTATGCCTGACCTAGATTTTTGAAATCTATACTTGTACTAGATATTTCAAACCGCGCGGTCTGAAATCTAATAGAGCCATAGATTTTTGACATCTAGACATATCATAGTTATCTCAAAATCTATACTTGTCCTAGATGTCACTTCACACTTCAAACCGCGCTGTCCTAGATCTCTGCTGATCAAGAAAAATTCAAGTAAGTTCAATTTCCAAAAGCAGTGTAGATACAACTTCGGGCATTCGGACAGGTACAGAATTACGATTGTCCTRAAAGTGCTAACAAAAGTTGTGGAATACCGTACGCCAATTTATTGAAATTGAAGTTGAATCATCTCGACAAACCACTGGGAACTTTGGATCGTCAAGCCCTCCGGGCTAGACAGCTTTGGAAGGTAGAGCTTTGAATTTCAACCCCTCATGACTTGCATTACTTCAACAAGAAGCAATTCAGCCCCACCTAGACATCAAACCTAGCCCTGGCTGGTGGCACAAAAGTGGGGCTAGAGTTCTAGCCCTTCTACTTTTTCACACAGTACTATGGAGGGCTAGAATGGGGGCTAGTCCACTCCAATGTAGCCCTGGCTATGACGTCCAAAGTTTTTAGTGAACATTCCAGCTATCGATCAGACAAAATCAATCCTACACGTACGTACTCTTGAATTGAAGCATGCATGCTGCATCGACGTRTAGTACAACAACACTTTCTATTAGGGACTTGCTACATCCAATTCAGAATCCCACTAAAGTAGTATGGCCATAAAGCGACCTTTTAAGGGCTGATTTGCCTTTTCACAGGTTTTCATGGATAAAATGATTTTTAGCCCATTTTTCAAAGAAAGAAAAATAGATGCAGAACACAGCACAAGTAGTTTCGTATTTTCCAAGCATTTTTGAATTACTTACGAATTTTCAAAGATTTTGGGTTAGAAGCACCTATTTGTGAATATAGGTGTCCCAAAATACGTCCCCTTGTGACTTATAAAGAAATGTGCAGAAACCAAAGACAATGATTGGCTCTTACAATAAAAATAATATTTTTTCTTGAATTCATTAACAGACCAAAGAGGTCCATTCATAGATTACCTGGCATCCATTCTACAGCTACCTACAAGACAGTCTGAAGAAGATGGGCGCTTTAAGGCCATACTACCTTAACTAGGATTTCAGAAGGTTGAATCAAATTACATAAATTGTAGAAGTAGCAAGATCAAACCTCTTCAAATCGAAGTGTCTTATGAACTCTTGTGATGAGCCAATTGATCGAGTTGCTGCAACACACTGTTTGTCCTTAATTTGCCGTCAAGAAACGGCAATGTTGTAGGTGACACTGGGAACTTTGGATCGTCTAGCCCTCCGGGCTAGAAAGCTCTGGGGGGGCTAGAGCTTTGAATTTCAGCCCCGTTTCAGCTTTGGGGCTGGAGCTTTGAACTTTGGAAGCAAAGAATTTCAGCCTCGTCTCAGCTCTGGGGCTGGAGCTTTGAACTCTAGAAGCAAAGAATTTCACCCTAGCTGGTGGCACAAAAATGGGCTAGAGCGTCTACTCCATCTAGCCCCCCTCCTTTTTCAAGCAGTGCTAAGTAGGGCTAGAATGGGGGCTAGACCACTCCAATCTAGCCCCAGATGTCGCACCCAAAGTTCCCTGTGTGAGTAATGCTCTACTTTTATGTTTGCATTTCTTTGCTTTTAAATTGATTTTGTTTGCTTGGTAACATTTTTGATCAGTTGATAGTGAACGTTCATAGTCCTCCAATGTGTCCTTGTTACTTCATAGTTTGATTTTGGTTTGTATACGAAAAATTTGATCATGTATAATAAAAATTGGATATGTAACCAAAGAATATGGTATATCATCTTCTTGTGTTGGCGTCATTGCTATTGGCAAATGTAGTACAATCATCTATTGAATTTTGTCAATGGAATCACTCGATTGAGACAATTTGGAAAATCCAATTAATCTTAAATTATGATTTATATCATAAAAATTTGGTCAAGGTAAAGCAATAATTTGGTTTGTATATTTTTTAACTGGACTTTTCATCCAAGTTGGGATTTTGTACCAAGTAGWTTGATCAATTTCAATTCCTAGTGTGTAATTTCTTCTTTCAAGTTGACCTAATGGGAAGAATTGTTCTAAAAGTTGGAGGATCTTCCCTATTGTCACCTACAACTTCTAATTTGAACTTTTCTTATACCAATGGCTGCTTTGGAAGCTCAACAGGAGAATTTAGATTGAAGAATCATGTTCCTTCATATATAATGGATGGGCAACATCAAAAGCCTCACTCAGTTTAACTCTGCCTTCGACTCTACCATATCATTTTGTTTTATTATTCACCTACTAGGAAGTCATTGTTTTGTATTGATACAACTTCTTCTACTTGGTCTACTTCAAGTACTTGTTAGAAGTAGGGAACAAATGAGGTTGGCAACAACAAAGTAGGAGAAATCAATTCTAAAACAAATCTATTAGCAAATGGTTTATATTTTACTTGGGCTCTTCTTTGTGCTCTTTAAACTCTAGCAAATTTTTTTAGAGTAAGAAAGAACAAACTTGTTTCTCATTACAAAACAACATTTCTATTTTTTTCAATTTGAATGAACTTTTTTTTTACCTAGACGGGTCATTGCAAAAAACACCAACCGTTTTGTGTACACATTTTTCCACAATACTCATGATTTCTTGGAAGTACTTTAAAATAAGAATTTTTTTTTTAAATATAAAAAATGTGTTTAATGTATATACCTTTAAGAAGAAGGTACCCTTGGAAAGTAAAACATAGACATAGAAAATTTTCTAACTACACTGATTAGTGAAATTAGGTTTTCCCTCACTAATTTCTTGACATGCCACACTATATAAATATTTATTGCTAATGTACAGAAATATCGTACTTTTAAATTAGTAATTGGTGTATTTGGAACTCATGAACTTCCATGTGCACAAATAGAAGTATTTGTAGAAATATTTTTTGACTTTGATGGCTCATGGCTTTTACAGTCACTTTCTTGGAGGAAAGTAACCTAATTGCAAAGGCAACCTAATTTCACTATTTAGTGTAAGTGAACTAGAAAAGTACAGAATCTCATGAAAATAGGTACTTTGACAATTTAATTTGTAAAAAATAGGAAAAGAATTTTTTTCAAAAATTTAAAATTGGCCTTTTGGGAAGAGTTGATAGCAATGAGATTTCACCAAAAGAATGATCTTAAAAGCATCATTAATATTTAGAAATTGCGTGTAATGGGAGTGTTGTTTGCACTCATGTGCAACACATAAAATAATATGTTTTTAGATTCCCTTTGGTAGGTCTATGATTTTCTACTATGCAAATATACCATGAAAATTTCAGCTCTAAATCATTAAATTTGGTTATGGAGCTTTTTGTTTTGTAGGCAATCATAAGAACTTTTTGAGAGAATAATACACTAGCTTTGTTTTTGAACTCAATTTTAACAATTAAAAAAAAATCACAAGGTTAAGTATATTCACTAGGATAATCTCACAAATGAAAATTTTTTAATTAAGAAGTTTCAAAGTTAGCAAAACATGCTAAAAAATTTGTTTATTCAATTTTTTCTGCACTCTACTCAACAAAAGTTCYTGAAATTTCTTCTAAACATTCTTATTCTAGTTGAGTCCAAGATCTTGTCGTTAAACATGCAAAAAATGCATTCATGTAAAGTTCTTTTCTCTTTGCAACAAAAAAGAGTAGTCTTGAATGGTTTTTGATGGAAAAAAAGTCTTGGGACTGTAGAGGTTAAGCATTTGGAACAACATGAAGCAAAAYTGACTTGGAAACTAYYAAAGATACTCCTAGATTCCTATTGAGTAGCTACTTAATGACTTATTGGTTATTTCTTTCTTTAATAGCTTTA
The DNA here is from genome assembly GCA_006891605.1 of Pleurozium schreberi. NCBI lineage: Eukaryota > Viridiplantae > Streptophyta > Bryopsida > Hypnales > Hylocomiaceae > Pleurozium > Pleurozium schreberi. The sequence goes on along the minus strand of VACF01000393.1, from coordinate 19,886 downwards.
TACTTAGAATGCAATTTCTACTTGCTAACTACGATAGTTGTTTTTAACAACAAAAATTCCAAATTGATAATTCCAAGAAACTCTTATTCATTCCTCATCTTCTACAATTCTTATTAAAATGCATAGTGAATACGACATGTACTAAAGATTTGTGGAATCTTTGTTCAAAAGTTGATTGACTATACCATGCATAGATCCTTTGTAAGAATCTACTTGAGTTTTCAGTTGGTTGTCAACAACTACTTTATCTATTAGGGATTAAAACTATCTTTGTTCTTCAAATTACACCTACAAATAGTTTTAATATAATTACAATGGTAATTTCAAATGATGTTGTTATTATAAGAGGACATTTCATAATACAATATGTAATGGATAAAGTAAACAAAYATGGTGTAATTGTGACTAACATGGGATTTTTTTGGCATTATAGTGCCTGATTATACCATAAAAAAATAACCATGCCAAAATAATTGCGGAAAATCATGCAGTTTTCACTAAAAAAAAACTTCAAAGTAAAAAGAACTTGGATGAAATTGTCAAGTTGTGGATAAAAACAAAACTGGTGGACATTTAACATGTGCTAATGTCGTATCTTCTATCTAATATGTGGATGAATGTTGAAATCTGGAGTACCATTATAACATTCATATTACCTCCTTAACACTAATAGAAATTTATCAATATTTTATTGAGCATCAACAAATTCATTGATGAACCAAAATTTGAATACCTAAAATAGGAGAGTAAAATGCACTAACTTTTTCAATTCTTAATTAATTTTTTCGAAGGTCTAAAAATTATTAAACAACTTAGATAATTAGATACAATTATTTTGTATCTTTGAAGAATAATTACTAAAAATTATTTGAAGTCTCTAACACTTCTAAAAGTAAGGCTTAATATTTAGGTGGATGCTTGGTAGACACCYAAGGATTTCATCACAAGGATTTCATACAATCTATCTAGAACAAATGAATAAAAAAAATTCAACCACCTTTCTATAGTCAAAATATGTATCTTTGAATTTAAAATTCAGTTTTGTATGGCATCCAAAATACACACCAATAATCAAAGATATAAATTATACATTTTTGAAATATAATATATAATGATTTTTATTTAACAAACAATATTTAGTTCTATAATGAAAGATAGAAAGAAGTACTACATTCACTTAATCAAGGTGAACTATTGCCTTTCTCATAGCCAGGGTAAATTCACCTCTTTGCTTCGCTATTCAAAAAAACCTTGAAATTTTTTATTTTTTTGCGTAAAATAGAATTTTTGAAGTTTGCATTTACGTTAGTAATCAAAGGCCCGACATTAGGTAGAAGAGGTATGCAAGGCTAATTAAGGTAGAACCACCCATTACCAACCAGTACCCCATAGCCAACCGTAGATCGTCTAATTTCCAACCAAGGCTAGAATGTTTTTTTTCATCTTTTTAAGGGTGGGATTAAAAGTTCATCACATGTCCAACTTAGTGAGCAAGAAAGTAGGAAGAAATTAGTGGAAAAGTAATTTTTCAAGTGATCAAAGTTGAAAGAGTCTAAAGATTGGCAATGGTCCAGTGCACTTTTTGCCTTTGAAAATTCATAATAATTTCAATTCAAGCAATAAAACTATCAAAACTTTTGCAATCCCTCGCATTTCTATCATTGCATCTCTAGAAATTTTGCTTTGTGTTGCACTACATCAAATCACGTCTAAAATTGCTTAAGTGGGTGATTCTACTTTAATCAAGCCCAAAATAGGGAACTTTTTATTTTATTTATGCCCTTGGACTGACTTGGAGTGGCCACGCAAAGGGGCCAATTCACCTCCAACCTTTTTCATCCCGAGTGTCATTCCCAACAAGCATAAAAAAATAAAGATTTTTTTAGTATTTAATTGCTTTATCTTTTACACATCTCTTACCTAATCTACAACTTTCAATCGAAAAATTCAAAACCTAAATTTGCAAAATTTATTGTGCCTGAAAAATAAAAACATTTAACATTTTTCAAAGGGGCTTAGTGAGGGATTCAATTCACCCCGACCAAGCAAGGCGGTTGGTATGTGTCACGCCCTCCATTTTCAAAGGCTATGCATGCACAACACGTACATGCACAAATAGATGACAGCTCAATAGTTGGAAGCTTTTTGAAATAAAAGATCTATTGTACGTGCATACTCATTTCCTAAAAAGCCCCACAACCATTGAATAAAAAATGAATAGAACATTTTCAAAAAATCATCTAAAAATAATAATTATGTACTTCAAAATACCAATGAAAATTTTATTTTTAGTAACAATCATCATCTTTTTTAAAGTAAAATGAAAGCAGTAATTATAATACTGTAAATTTTATTAAAATCAAAATCAATATGTAAATGAGCATTAAAAATTTAATCAATATCTACTGAAATTATTGTAAAATATAATATATCATCAACATAATATTGTTTCCATTTTATAAAACAAAAAACATATTTCAATGTATACTATACACCTCACATTGCAACATTTGATGCAATTAGTATGTCCTAAATAACAAACTTATTATCCTTAACTTGGTTTTCATCTATAACTAATTTTGTCACTAAAATTGCCACTACTAGGTCAAAATTTTCCAAAAATACACATTACCAAAGGTTGATAATGTAAGCATAAGTTAAGGAGAAAGGGCATAAAATATTCCTGGAACAAGCACATTACCAAAGGTTGATAATGTAAGCATAAGTTAAGGAGAAAGGGCATAAAATATTCCTGAACTTGTTCCAGACTCTGTTAAAGTTGAAATCTAGTTAAAAATTCTTTGCATCCCTTCACTACACATTGTGTGGTCATTGGACGGTGATACAAGATTTGACTCTCATCACAATTGAATTGATAGTTGAATTGTTTGGTTAGTGTCTGGTTATTGGAAGAGTTTGTTGTGTGTGTTTAGGAATTGTGTGGTAAATGGCATGTTTACTCTACCAAATGCTCAAAAATATTGAAAATGTTAAAAAACACTGAAAATTTTGAAAGGCTAAAAATTATAAAGTAGTCATATATTGCTTTGTATAACATTAAAGGAAAATTTCACTACGATGTCAAAAAAACAATTTCATCTCATAATWAATTCTTCATCAAGAAATCATCATACTCATTATTGTTTATAGATACCAWGGAAAGTRACCATATTCATCTAAGATTGTTTTATTATAATAACAACATATTTTTCACATCCCAATTCCTATKTTCTTAGGRACACTTCAYACTAAGGCCAAAGTTCGAGAGTCYGTCGGTTTCCACCAATGAGGTTGCTCAATTATAGATTTCTTGTAATSTGATTGGTGGAAATYGACGGCCTCTYGACCTTTGGCCATAGTGTGAAGTGTCYTTTATTCAATAAATCAATGAAATGATTGCAAKACAACTCTGCKTACATGCCATTACTAAGTGTGTAGCGTGTATATTGATTGTAAATYGATTCCATTTCATGTAAAAKAACCCTAAAYCCTTAATCCATGTCTTAATGKTTGTATGTCAATAAATGGATTAATTGGCTCCAAGGCTTGGTTTCTTTTGTCTTCAATTATCATATCATGCATRATTACACATGCCATTAAAATATCCTTTATGATACCTAGATTTCATCATTGATTTGGGTTTTGAATTAARGTATGTACATCTAAAAGTGAAATTCTTCTAATTGCAACGCCTATCTAAGGTTGTCTAAGATTTCAAGCTGCTCAATYCAAAATGTTATGCAAAAGCATTMARAAGTTAACAACCCAAAGTAGGGTCCAAGTCTTTACATCTAACTCACTTCCATGCATAGTGGGATCTAAGCCTCCCTATCCCTTTGAATGCTTCTAAGACTAACTTAGTTAAATCATGTGAGGTTTCTTTTTTGTTTTGTTTGTTTTTGTTTTCGAAACAAATGAAACCAGATTTCATTGCCAAAGAAGAGTACAAAGTCGTGTGAGGGTTCAATTCAACAAGCAAGAAAGTGCTACAATTGAATGCACGATACTAAAAGTGTCATTCAAAGTACAATCGAACCTTTCTAATCCAATAGGTCCAAAATTGATATTACACATYAACTTATAGAGGTTTATTGGCTTATATAGGGTCATATATAGTTATAATCTTTGTAATGTGGTCTAGCCCAGGACTAATCTAACACACTAGTTTAGAGAGGTTTATTGGCTTTTAGAACGACAACTTAGGGCAAATTTACACCAAGACCAAAGACACTCTTAGTAAGTGGTACCCAACTTTGTTGGATTGAAATATTTCTAACGCAAGGGCCCATCAAAAATAAAATGGTCCCTAGCAATGGTCTTGGAATAATCTAAAAAGTGACCACCTCACGAGAATTTCCAAGCTCTCATTGTAGGCCATGGGGGCCATGTGCTCTTAATAGCATCATGTTAGTTATATATTTGAATTTTTCTTTTCAACTTCTACTATTCAACTTCTTTAGAACAATTTGAGAGTATTGTTACCAAAACAATAATATTTTAAGACTTTCATGTTATATTTGTCATGGTCCCACGTGTTGTTAGTTATGCCTACCTCTTGGAGGTGGTCTAGAATATTTCACCTCAAGACCATGACTCCACTATCTCCAAGGTCCATGTAGGACGCCATGTAGATTTATCATCCATTGAATTCTTCTTGGTCTACAGCCCATGTATAAATTGAAGTTGAACCCCCTCTTTTTCTCTACCAATCACATAACATAGAATTTGAGTGGTTACAGGGCATCTATCCTTTAATTTTGTTTGTTTGTTTGTTTGTTTGTTACGTTGAGATCTCCCAGACCGTGCGTCCCCTAGTGGCGTATTTGGTACCATCGAAAAGCCCTCGGCGAGGAGGGGTGGACGGGCTTGGTTTCGTGGCACTCCAATCTACATGGTGAAAGTTATTGAATTTCGAAGTTTTTAATGCATCCAAAAAATAAAAAATTACTTTTACTTTTATTTTGCCTGTGGCAACGGCACACGACACACTACACTAATGATGGTAAATAGTGTTATCTACACTAATTGATTTAAAACATGCACAAGTTTTTACTCTATATGAATATTTTTACCAACTATAGGTACAAAGTTGTCCCAACTATAGTACTATTAGGATCCATGCACTTTGTAAATATATTCATGAAAAGTAAAAATTTATAACATTTTCAAAATAGTTAGTATGGATAACACTATTTACCATCATTAGTGTAGTGGTCTTGGTGTAAATTGGCCCTTAGAGAGGTTCTAATGTAGGCTGTGTTGAGTAAATTTATCCTTGGAGAAAACATGGGCCTGAAATTAGCTGGGGAGATGTAAGAGATAATTTTTTCAAGCACAAAATAGGGTTCGGCATAACATTCTTAACTGGGTGTGTATCCTCCCCCAGGTGGAGGTATAATCCTCTGCTATATACTTGGGGGGAGGATTAAGGTTATAATAGAAGCAATTTCATTGGCTGGCGTGGTTGGGAGAGAGTGGGCTGTCAGACTTGGACATGCTGATTGGTTGCTGGGGGCCAGATTTTGAGGAGCAAAAGGGACCCCCATGAATGTTATGGGTTGCTTTGTTTTTTAGCTGGCCTTGGACGAGCGAGGGGGTCGGTTCACTGGCTCTGGACTTCGTCCTCAACATCTGCAACCACATGTTTCCGATGCCTGCCTGAGGTCTTCACTCTTCAGTAAGTTACGTTACGAAATGGCGCTGCACTGTAATGTACTGTACTCCACTGCACCTGCCATCATTGGGAGGAGGGACCGACGGACGGCGGGACGGACGGAGGCAACTGCATTGAGTGGAACTTCAGTTCAGCTCAGTTAACTTAACTACAGTAAGTAGTAAGTACCTTGGTCCATTCAAAAGTGTAATGTTGTAGGTTAACTAGAAAAACTTAGGGTTATCTTCCTTGCAAAAATGTACTAGCTATAGAAATGCTTGCCTATGGTATTCCACTAGATACCATGGATGAAGATTGCCATACAGGAGAGAGCATTGCAAATGAAGCCATGAAGTGTTTTGTGGTTGCTATTTGCAATTGCTTTAAGTCCATTTTTTTGAAGCAACCTATCTTTGATGATTTGCATAGGTAGATAGACATCAATGTTGCTCATGGCTTTCCAAATATGTTTGGTAGTTTAGATTGCATGCATTGGAATTGAAAGAACTATTTGATGGCCTGGCAAGGACAAATCCAAGACAAAGATGGAATCCAAAGTATTATTCTGGATACCATTTTTAGATCCCAAAAATGATTCATTTGAATTTGGAGCGCAACTAATAAATTGAAGATTATCATATACTCCGTATATATTTTGGTCTAATTTGAACTTTTGAAAAATTCCTAATGTTCAATRTTTTCTTAAAATCCCGCTTGAAATTTGAATTTTGGATCTATAACCATTGTATACTAATTTTCTAATTATATAATGACACATAAGTTTGGTCCACACCCAAATGTTCTACATCATGATGTAAATCTATGGAGAATATTTTTTWAATTTATTAAGTGATTCTTAATATGAACTATCTTCATTGTGATGATGATATTTTCAAATTTTAACCAAAAMGTCTAAGAAATTACAATTCAAATAATGCATGTGTTTTTATCTTTGAAGAATAGTTATGAAATTTATTTTTTACCATGAAAGACAAGACCTATCACAAATTCACTTTGCTAAATATGATTTGATTTTTAGATCTAATCTTGAAAGAATTATTTTATCAAACAYTTTTCTTCTTCATCGTTCTTCCCCCGTCAACTTCAAAATGACACTTAATGCATGAGTTTTTATGCCGCCTTTGTATGATTTCAAAAGGATTTATAGTATAAGAAAAAACAATTTATCATCAAAATCTTTTTGAGGGAGTTGCTGGAATGCATTTTTAGTGAATAATATTCACTAAAACCCTCAATATTTTTTGATTGATTTCTCCCTCAAAGAAGATGCTTAATCCACATATCCCCCTTGAGGTGTATTTTGGCCACTTTTTTATTTTCATAAATGATGTGAATTTTAGCCATAGAAATAATAGTCATACTAGTCTTACGAATTTTTATCAAAGATTTTTATCAAAGGTTTGAATGAATTTTGTACATCAAATTTTTTTTGAGGCCTTTAGGAGACTGCAAGTTCCCGGACTGCGGGAACGCAAGAATTGCGCCATAGTAACATTGTGACTTGGCCAAAGTTCGGCCAAAGGTTTTAATTTTATTTTTAATTTCAAAAACGATTCCCCCTCTCCGGCATATAGAACCTTGACAACACTCAGTTGTTCCCCTATTGCGTTGGGGAACAATTCTGGAGCACTCTCTTAGAGCCCTCAAAAAACATCTAATGTTTCATCTAAATGTATAAATATCCTTAGTTGCACTTAAAAGTTGAGTTTCCTACCATTTATAGAGTTGGAAAAACACAAGAATCACAACCATGGTGGAAAGTATATATCTTTTGTAGGATACTATAGRAAGGCCTTCATTTTTATACAAAGATTGCTATTGCTCAAGTGCTATTGGATTGCTTTAATTGGCCAATGTTGGGAATACCACCTAGGATTTCAGAAAATGGCAAAATGACCCCAAAGATTGATTAACAAATATCTTAAACGAAATGAAGTTTATCAAGTGTAGTTTCTATTTCAATTGGAAACATTGAAAATAGTTTATTGCAATTTGATCTTTAGGCATATAACTATAGCTGTTGATTTTATAATTTTATAATGACATGGAGCTTTGGTATATAGCATGACGCAATACACTATAATATATACTTAGATTAAAAATTTCATGTTTTTTGAGCATATTTTGGAATTCATTTGAATTTTATCCTCTTTTTTCTTATTGAATTAACAATAATTTCAAGTATTCACAGAAAAAATTGAAAACTTAAAGATTGTGGAAGTCATGTGATCTCATTTCATAAACATTTATGCATATTTTGTTAGGTAGTTACAAAGTGGTTGCAAACAGAGTGAAGAATTGTGAGGCCTAAATCTGTAGTCTTGGATCCATCCTTGCAGGGTTAATGTTTACAGATCTATAGTGTCAAGGATAACATGAATTTTATAAGGTAAACCATTTTATGACATGCAAACCATCCATGATAGGCTTCTAATAAATGACCCATTTCAGTTGCATCAAATTATAACAATTTTTTTTCAATACAAGAGATTTGGGCTACATTAACCCCTAAAGGACCAACATGAATTTTTTGGGCAAGTCCGTGTGGCTAGAGATTTGCATATTTTAGGTTGAAATTTTAATTAAAGGTGGCGACAAGGAATATCTTTCATGTGCACAAAATTTCATGACATTTGGAAATATGAGGCAAAGGATATTACATGATATGTTGTTTCTTTCTCAACTCGGGCAGTCTAGGCAGATGAGAAAAAATCATTTTTTTCAAAAATAAAAAGTTGAAACTGGTTTTCTATATTGATGTATACAAGGAAAGCTTTAAATCATTCCGTTTTGATCAATAAGTCAAAAGTTGCAAGGAGTTTTAGTTTGTAGGCATTTTATTTATGGAATCTCTGCTGTAAAATGAACTTTGAAGTCCTTTATCTAATGCAATTTTCAATATTTAAAATATAAATAAAACCGCAGGATGTAGGTTGTTTTCTAAAACATTTCAACCATTTGGATTGGCATTTTTCAATTCCATAACAATATGTACTTAAGTGGAAGAAATTGTTTTAGAACATCTATCCGAGAAAAAAGTTGACCCTTCATAACTTTTGTATTCGGTGTCCAAATCGACTAGCTAATTGCAAAGTAGGTCAAGTTACTTATCCAAAGTAATTGCTGGTCAAGACCTATCGAGTTGTGAGTTGTGGGTGGCAAGGGTGGTACCAACTTGCAATCATTTTTGATGACTTGGCTTCCTCTTTAGATGATAGTTTGATTGGAATGAATTGAGAAGGGTGTGGATTTTAGTAAACATGAGTTGGGCACTCAAATATCAAAGGTGGAATGTTTGACTTTACAACCCTAGTTTGTAGAAGGCATTGTATTTGTCACTAGATCGATAAGATTATGTAAAATTTTGTGGCTTGTTAGTGTAATCTTTGTAACTAGATCAATGAGATTATGTGGCCTRCATTCATGAATCTAATCTTCAACAAGCTTGTATCTTTTGGTAAGCTTGCTAGAAATTAAATTCATGAATAGATGCATTGTTTGGTGAAAAGTTAGGTGAGTTCAACAATCTCATGAACTTATTACATGAAGTTAGGTGGATCCGCACTCACTAAGTTAAATACTGGTAAGTGGAAGAAGCAAATAATTTCTCTCATATTTCTCTCATCGGCAGACCAATCAAATTTCTACTTCATACCACCCCATTAAAAATTTGCTCAAGCAAGCAACATTCAAGCATTAWCAATCTTGATTTCTGTCTCTTTAACCCCTCAAGGACTAACACGGTTTTGACAATGGAGGATTTCAATGAATCTTACCACTTTGATATTTTTTTGCATATAGATATGTTTAAATTTCTTTAGTTTTAACCATACAAAAGTAAAGACTACTTTATCTAGTATGCATAGAATTAATTGTAGAAAATTTTGACCATTAGATTTTTAGATTATAACAATTTAGGATGATCAACTTCATAGGCTAAAAAGCCAATTTTTGGAGAATATAATTTATAAAAATATGAATGAAGGATTTTTACCCCTAAAAAAAGTTTATTTGGAATCCAAAGGAAATCTTGTATTCTTTTATTTGAAAATTTGAAAAATAAAAAACTCTCTCAAATTTGTACACATTTTCAAACATGAAGAGTAGAAAGTCAAAACCAACCATATTAGATTCTAGAAATTTCATAAAACTTTATATATGCATAAATTTTTGAAATTCAAAATTGATATTACTATTATATTATTTGGAACATCTTAAAAAAATTTGAAATCATTCTGATCATTTTTTTTTGTTAATTACACTAGATTGAGTCTTTTATTTTAAAAATTGTTAAAAATTAAAATTTGAACTTATTTTTTCAAGAATTGTTTGTTTATGTGCATTAAAGAATGAAAACATCTACAAACATGTTTTTTTCCATTTCTACTACTCTTTTCATGAAAAAGCATTATTTTTGCTTCCTTTTTGTACTAGACTACATTCTTGACTACACAACCTAAATAAATTTTCAACTACTTTTTACACTCAAAATTAGAAAATCGCARTATGCAARAAGTATGAAAACTTTGTTATCTACAAGATCTTAGTTTACAAAATATTGAGATTTGTTTCACCCTCCCAAGAAATTGCCATTGAAAACTTTGAAGAGGACACATTGTGTCCTTTTAGTCCTTGAAGGGTTAACCAATCGAAACATGCCACGAAGATGAAACTCTCCTCCATTAGAGATTATGTCGCATTCTTTGGTGTGTTGGAATGTCCTTTCACTTGTCAACAAAAAAATATGGAAATTCGACCAATCTAACCACCAATTAGTAGGCATAGTAGGCATAGTAGGCCTAAAGTGGTGTTTCTTGGGGTGCCCACCTTAGTTATTGCCCAATAGAAGATGGTGACCTAGTTTTGATCACCCACCATTTCTGCAATCCAGACTATTTTCTTTTTGTGCAAACAAAGATGAATAGTGACAATTATGGTGCAGTTCTTGGTGCGGTTGTGGTACATTGTGATTGGCTACAAGTCTCTCAATATTGCAATCAATACTTGGTCAATTTTGTTTGCAACTTGTGGTTAGGAATAAAAAGGTCTGTGTGACCAATATAGGTTAGATAAAATCTTCAGCTAATAAATTCATGATAATCATGTTTTGGRTTAAACAATTTGGAGAAATTTGGAATCCTTTTAAACTCTATTTTTGCACACGGGAAAATTTCCACAATCAACAAATCCGCGTAGCAAATATTCATAATTGTTGAAGTGGTTAGAAATGGGTTGGCAACCCCACCTAGTTGTCTAGGCAATCACTTTGAAAGTAATGCAACAATGACAGTAAGTTATGATCCACACCCTCTCCAACTCTTACTTTTTGCAAAATTTTTTTTCCTCTTAGAGCATCTTTAGTGCTACATGGTATATTAGCCCAATAATTGTATAACTAACTTTGAATGGTAAATAATTAGAACTTGAAAATTGTGTCATTGGAAGCACATCTAATAAAACCTGGTGAAGGTAYAAGAAAATTCAAATTTAGACATCGAACAAATACTTCAAAATCAAGGTAAAAATAAAAAGAAGTTATAGAGGTCTCAGCAAATCACGGTTACCAAAGCAATACTTGGCCATTGACCCTCCACATTTGGCCACATTTAGAGGGTCAATGGCCAAACATTGCGTTGGTAACCATGATTTGCTAAGACTTCATAAATTTATGACTTATACCTTGCTTTTCAAGTACTTGTTCAATTTMTAAATTGAATTTTCTTGWACCTTCTCCAAGTTTTACTAGATGTGCTTCCTGTGAGAGAATTTTCAAGGTCTAATTATTTATTGTTCAAAAATTAGCTATATGGGTACYGGGCCAATAYACCRTGYAGCACTGAAGATKMTCTTACTAGTTYGTCAAGATGATCATTGTCCTTTGATTCTAGCTAGATTGATGAACTTAAYTCAAACTAAAGAACTCCATCATYCCCTTTGCTCGGCCACTCYAAGTCATTCCAAGGGTGCAAGTAAAATARAAGGCCCCCTATTTTGGGCTTGAATGATTTACCTTGAACATCWATCTTGAAGAATATCGGGCCTCTGATTGCAAATACAAATTCAGAAATTGCAAATTTTATSATGGGTGGAAAATWAAAAAAATCAGGGTTTTCMTGAGTGGTCGAGTGAGGGCGTCAGTTCAACCTGCCCGTTCCTTTTTTCAACTCTAACTTGCATGGTACACAAGACTAATTAATCTAGAAGTTCTGTTAGTAGGCGCCACATGAGAAGCTTCAAGTATGCYGGAAATGACATCGGAATATATATGCCTCACATAGCTTTGAGGAAATCAAAATTCGAAGCTCATCCCATAGAAAGATTTAAGTAAGTGATAATGAATATAATTGATTTTTCCTTAGTACTCATCATTACTTCAAAATTGACTATATTAATTATCAAAGATTGCCAAGCTCACTACGTTTCAATTTTGAGTCACCAATTTGAAAAYAAACAAACATAAAAAGTCCCATAGTGGATTTTCTAGTGCTCGCTCTAGTGCCCGGATTCCAGCACCTCCGGCAGGTCTTGTCAATCGCACCACGAATAACATCCTGTACACTTCCAATTTCAGAGATGAGTGCAATCCCATGCTAAAATTTCATTAGAGGAATTTCTGGCCCTCTAAGTGCCTCTTCCAGGCCTTCTCAAGGATCCCCCTGCATAGATTTCAATTTGTACTTCATGCCCTCTAAAATGGCTAATCCCCTAATTCTGCTCACCTCCAAGCCCTGTGCGCAATTTTGACTTTCATTAACGTGTACATCTCCCATTGGATATTGGTTTGGGTGTACAAACTGACATGACAAGGTTTTGTTATTTCATTTCTAGAAGTTGGGATAAGCGTTGTACGCTGGACTGTGACCTTTCTATTTTTTTTTTTTTATATAAGAGTGTGAAGCCGTATATTAATGCTTTCAATACCCCAAAGTACGCGTGCTTGAAATATTAGTCTATAATTAGTGCAGTAGAGAGTGGTCAATGGAACATTTGAATTTTTTATAAGTCCGGGTTTGATTCTCTGATTTGAATAGAATGTAGAAGTTATTATTTAATAACTCGCATAACAATATGCCAACGTATTTCAAGTTAAATAGCCACAGCCATGACCAAATCAGTCCGAGATCATAGCCGTGAATGCATGAGTGTCAGAATAAAGCCTTTAATAATTTGAGAAGTCCAAGTTACAAAAAGTAAAATTGAACAATAGAACAATGCTATTGGGTGCTTGCATAGGACCATGGGAACCCTGCTAATTCAAACATTTGGAATCCTGCTGATTCAAACACCAAAACAACGAGTCATGATGGTACTCGATAGGAGGAAACCATAAACAACTCTGTAGGATGGTACATTGGTACCTCACTTTGACATCTGAAATTYGGATTACTAATATTAAATTGATGCACAGTTTGGCACTTAGCGCATGTCCTACAAGATTGTCAGATGAGGTAGAGACGTTTCCCACGCACTTCTGGTGCACCTTAGCTAGGCTCAATAATTCTCTGTTGTGTCAAAAATTAGAGGGCTGTGAGAGGGTCCAATATTTTACTAATGCACCAAATCAAAAATACATTCGTGGAAAACAGAGATAGAGGATTAGGATAAAACACGAATGTACAGGCATTTTTGGCACTGATTCGAATAAATGATCATAATCAGCAGTTGTACACTAGATATAAGCATTTCAACATTATAACCGCTTGATCTCAAACCTCATCAGCACTTGCTTCCCTCTGTGATTACCAAAAACTTGAGATTTAAAATTTTCCAACTCAATTTATCATATCGTCAAATGTATAATTTAAATGGAGTCAAATTTACATTACCAACATCAGTAAGGATTGGTCCAAATTTGTAAGAAACAATTGGACAAAATCAATTATTTATACTCAACTTGCACAGGCATCAGCTAATTTCTCACAGGTATAGATAAAYTGACACCATGTAGGGGAAAAAATCGCATACCCATTGTCAACCAAAAAACGACGCGAATTGAGCGATGCAGTAGACTACCAACGCGACCATTCCCTTGATCGCCAATTTGAAAAAACAAAGCCYACAACGCAAATTTGAAACGGGCAGTCGACAAAGACGACTAAAACTCCCGCTCATCTTTTTCACTTGCGATTACGAAATTTAAAAAAGATTCTCCAGAGACAAAGTCCTCTCAATTTCCCAATTTTATACTCATCAATTGACAAATTAGGATTTCCACAAAACGAAGGTGTAGAAAATATTGAATACAAGAATAAGAAGAGCAGCTACAAATAGAATCTAGAGCAGTTGATCACGTGAAAATAAATAAGTAAAACATCAAACTAGAGCTACTTACCGAGACCATCACAACGTCATCTACCTCCATCCTCCGGGTAGCGTGTCTCGAACATCCGACAATTGGTGACCGTCATAGTGGCGAGCTGTTCATTTGCACAAAAATGAAAAAACTGTCTGGGAAATTTGTCTGAGAAATCTTGAAGCGCAATAGGAGAGGAGGACGGGGACCCAAAAAGCTCAATAGCAACAACACCGTCAGAAGAAACCCTGACTCTAAGCTTGGAGAAGTTAAAGTCTATAGAAGAMCGATCGACATATAGATGACCTCGGTTTGGGGTGGGGATGAAAAGCAACAACTTTTCATCCAATTTTTTAGTGGAACTAAATATGCAGTGGTGAATACACTTTCGGGAGATGGTGTTGGAAATTCACCTAGCCTGGAGAGGCGTTTGCTTTGAATTTATTGATCCAAGTGCATTTTAAAAGCATTCAGAGAGATGTTGTCGAGTAGAGAGGAGCGCGCTTTGGGAATACACGAAATATCTGACTGCAACTGGGAATAGTTCACTAGAGAGTTGAGTTGAATCTTCGGTCTTCTATCTTCAATCTTCTTATCTTCAAACTTCAAACTTCAATCACGTCCCCGTTGGCCTATCTTGTGGTGTCTATAAAGGGCTAAGGTAAGGGAGTGTTTTAAGAAACAAGGTCTGGGACGGGTAAATTGGGACGGGTAAAATGGAACGGTCAACACGAGTGCCTGTCCGGATGACGGGCTCCTAAACTTCAAACCCACGGTGACCAAGAGGCGCCTTTTATTGGTGGAAACAACATAAAAAATTGACCATGTGGGCCATTAACCCCACTTCGTTGCCACAAATACAAAATTGAGCATTTACAAGATAACCACGGCTCGCAATAGGTTCACAATGCTAAAATTAAAATTGAAATTAGCCTCCAAAATCGGCTGGGAATAACAAATGAAAACAACTTTGTCGAACTACAAGCCATAACATACACAAAAACCTCCAAAGGTCTTCAAATCTCCAAAGTCTTGGAGTCTTCTTTCACCCAAGAACTTGAAGAAATTTCAACTAGTTTCAAAAGAAACTTTTGTAAATAGCAGCTGCCTTCAAACTAGTACCACAGATGTTCTACAAGCTCAAATTCTAAGTGCTATAGCATTTTAAAAAGCTAATACAATAATCTAACACCCCTCTAAATTTCAAATCAATCCAACGTATTGTCCAAAAGTTATAGACAATCAAAGTCTCGGCCTTCTCAATTGAAAGGCAACAAACCTCTCCTATCTCAAATTCTTATATCTCCTTCAATTTTCCTTCAATTCCCAAGTTTTATAACTTTTTAGGAATCTATTTTTACAAACTAATTTTCCCTTAACCCCAAAATGACAAAAGGGACAAAAAGTGTCCTCACACGGTTTCAAGCCTAATTCAAAGTGCTGTAACTTTTCCAACCAAGGTCCAAATTCAATAAAACTTGTTGGAAAAGTTGCGTTCTCTCCTCTAGTTTGTGTGGTAGAACTTTCAAATCAATCCAAGTTGTCACGCCCCTATCTCCTTGGGGTGCCTGCCGTGCCTTAGTGAGCAAGGGGGACCTTGGGAGTGACTTCCCATGCCTTGCAAAAGTCTAAGAGGGAGAAATGTGAGTCTCCCGTGCAATCAGGGCGCAATAGCGACCTGAGTTCGAAGGTTTTGGGCATGTGTGATACATGCTTGAAAAACTCTTGAGAATACGCTTCTAACCGCACAAAGAACGCGTAATGTACACAAGTTTTATATACTGTATGTATTTACAGCACGACAACGTATGAAATATGTGAATATTTTTTAGAATACTTTATAAAGTTTGAAAATTTATAAAATATTCACTAAATATGTATTCAAATGGTTGTTTTGGAGATATTCATCTTTTTAACCCCTAAATGCCCAAGACACCAAAATGTGGTGTCGCCAAAACTTTGAAGTTGAATAAAATCTAATTAGATTGCTATCTTTGTAGTTTATATTTTTGGTAGGTGCCTATTAACCCCTAAAGGACCAAGGCCCTTGTTTTGTGAAAAAAACTCTCAAAATTGCCATTTCTATAGCAAAGACTGAAGAAATTTGGAAATTGCTTTTTTTGGCACATCTAACTGTCGAATCTTATACCTAACTAGTATGAGGATGTGTGGAAAAAATTTCAGAATTTTTGGAACCACATATTGCAAGACATCTACGTTTAAAGTGAAAAAATCAAGTTTTGCAACACATTGTTGGATTAGATTATTTGACTTTGAACCTTCTTACCTTTAATTTTTTGCACTACAGAGTTTTGAGCTTTAAATCATTATGGTGGAGGATTGTGTTGAGAATCTAGGGAAAAAAAACTAAAAAAAAAAACTCAATTTTTTATTTAAAAAAAAATTGTTAATCAAAAGTAGGTACAAGATCAAAGGAAAATCTAATTTATTAATATCTCTAAGGTGGAATTAAAATGCACTAATTCCAATGGTGAGATTGTTCTAGCATTAAAACTAAACCTTGTGGAACTTTTCTTCTCTTAAAATTGTAAAAATTGCATTAAAAAACGAATCCTATAAGTTAAATTTTCAAAAAGATGCTTTAATTGCCCGAAAAACAAGATTGTCCATAACTTTCTCATAACAAATACAAGTGAATGATTAAATGTTTTCCATGTAGAAAAAAAGTATAAACTATAAGGAAAAAAAAAAAAATTTAAATCAAATTTTTGAAACTTTTTTTTATTGCCTCTTCTCCCTCCCCCCCCTCTCCCTTGAGTTGAGTTGTTTTGGGCATAACTTTTGTTTCCGGGCACCAATTGAAAAAAAAAATTATATTTTCATGAAGCTAATAAGTCTTTTTGTTTTCAAAAAAAATTTAAGAAAATCAGGGTAAAAATTGAGGCCGTGGGTACATGCTCAAAATCTACCTTGTCCCTCGAAGGGACAAATGGTCCTTTTGGGGTTAAGGTTAGCTTTAACATCAAAAATCTAATCTGGAAAATAAATTACTTTTATTTTTCTACTCAAGATTTTGTGCAAAGGTACCCTGTATAATCGTGACTTTTCCTAGAGTTGAGGGCTTTTGGAAATGAGCCTCAATTACACTACATCTTAGAGACAAAATCACATAAGAAATTCATTTAAGAAAAATGTAGAGTAGATTTTGAAAAGCTACAAAATGGATTGGGGTTGTACATGCTGGGCCCTATAACCTCATACATTTTGATTGACCTGTATTTTAGATTCACCATGCAAAAAGTGGATTGAATTTTTTTGTAGTTTTGACACCTTCTTTGTTAAACATTATAATCTTTCAACTCATAAGTGAGATTGTTATGTTTTCTTTTTCAATGTAATCTCTAACGTGTCTTGTTTTAGTTTGTACGGTTACAATTCAAAAAAATTGATACAATTTATTAAAATGTTGTTCTTTTGTTCAACTTGGGGAAAATTTCTAGAAGCTGAAAACTGGCCTTAGGCATTTACTAAATAGGGGTTAAGTGGTTGATTTTGTACACAACATTGAGATAGAATTACCCTATCTTTTACTCATGTGATTTTAAAGTTTTTTTTATAGAATTTTGTCTTTAAGATTGGAGGCTTTCAATACGGAAAGATGGCGAGGAGTTGGGTAATCAAGTTTTGGAGTTTGATTTGGGTATATATGGAATTTTGAGTATCACATTTTGTGACACGCTTAGCTTCATATGAAAAGAGGTCAAAAATTGGTTCCACTTCCTACCTATTGCTTGGGGAGGTAACTTAGTTYTCCTACAACAAACTACAAGCGAACAAGTGGTTTCTAATGAACTATAATTTCAACCTAGAATTCTGAGCATTGTTTAATAATYAATATAGGTTTCTATTGCAAAAAATTCCAACTCAA
This sequence comes from Pleurozium schreberi, assembly GCA_006891605.1. NCBI lineage: Eukaryota > Viridiplantae > Streptophyta > Bryopsida > Hypnales > Hylocomiaceae > Pleurozium > Pleurozium schreberi. Next base: position 2,030 of record VACF01000393.1, on the reverse strand, counting down.
ATAAAATATGAAATGATTTCTAGAAGAGGTTGAAAATGAACTAAAATGGCATGTTTTCCAACTCAAATATATATAGAGAACACATTTAGATGATCATTRCATCAAAATTCAACTCAAAATGATCTTTCAATCGAGAGTTATTTTTAGGAATCTTTTTGTTCATTTTTTAGACAATTTTTTCTTATATAATATATGGGTGTGAAAGTTATTTTTAAGTTCTATAGCGTATGATTTTACTTCAAAAATTTGTAACTAATTATTATAAACAAAACAAAAATATCAATAATTCAAAACGTAAACTTTCAAAGTAGAAAAATTTGCTCATGTTTTTTTTGGGTAATTTTATGTAAAATCCGAAAAGTATATTGGGGGTCCAAAGTTTTGTTCGCACATGGTTTTTTATGGACACTCAAAGTGTATCCCCCGAGACATAYTGCTATGRTGAARGCACCTATAACCAACCTCTTAATAAGTAATTTTAGACATCATATGAGTTAGCACAAAAATCTCTTGAAGTGTCATTCTTGAAGARTTGCTTAYTCTAAAATATTGATGTTTTTACGYATAAAAGRTATCTTTGGAAAACACAATTGGTATAAATTCACTTGGTCTTGTCTCATCAAATTTCGAGGTTACCCCTAATTGCCCAATGCTTTCTTTCAAATTTGCTCAACAAGTCAACTAAAAAACAAMATTCTTATAAGTTTTAAATTTTTGGAGGGGATTGCAACCATACAAAGTCTTAAACCAAAACTTGTTACAAATCTCACTGGAAGTGAAAACACAACAATATCTCTTATGGTTTGAAAGATTATAATGTTCAATTATGAGTTTATTGTAAATAGAAAAGTGATTTGAAGTCCTTCAATCCTCTTTTCACATACTTGTTTTAAAAAATTAGTCACCAAAACAATGTGAGCTTCAAAGGCATAACATGCTTGAACCCAATTAACATACATCTATTCGAAAAATGTAGTACTATTTATTTTTCTGAAATTGCTATTGTCATTTTTTCTTTAAAGTCTATGGAATTTGAGACWCATCTTCCTAATGGAAATTAGTAAGACAACGCTTTGGTGTGTTTTTCAACCCTYTATTTTWTTAATTCCAAACTCCACATCTTTTCTATACTTRTGTCAAAAARGACTCTTTTTAAAAAKAAAAAAGTTTYTAGATCAAACAGCCTTTATATCTCACACAAATAAGCAATCAAAATTCAAAATCTTTCACCATTATATGTTCAAAAGAAGAAGATTCATTACTATTCATTTCATGGAGTCAACATTTTCACAACTATCTTAAATATCTATTTTGGACATTCTACCCAATGTTGAAAACCAAACATACATTTATTAATGGTTTTGAAGTACAAAAATTGACTTGAACAAACTATCAGTTTACATTCATTGTACTTTTTAGCTAATTTTATGACTTTCTTCCTATACTCATATTTTTTCCACTTATTATACCAAAATCTATTTTCAACAACACATAATTGGTCGATGGCTGCCTCTACATGACTTGGTATGTCGTCAACCCTTTGATAGTTGAAATGATGTTTGATGGTCAATTCAACCTCTTTCAAATTAGAATCGTCTATAACTTCGTCATCTTCGACCAGAGCTTTCCCTTTTTTCTTCCTCTTGCGTTCCAAATCTCCTTCGATTGCCTTCCTACTTGGTCGCCTTCGAGGTTGTGATTGTAACTCTTGTTCATGAGTTGAAGGTTGTTCATGTGAATCAACTTGGATTTCTTTTTACCACCGAGTCCTCCCTTATAAGAAAATTAAACTAGTCTAGATAAATGAATGAAGGTTTGAATAAAATAAAAAAAACATTATTTATGTATATTAATGATTAGAAGGTGTATACCTCTAAACTTTCAATTCCAACAGCTTCCAATTGTAAAATGCGTCTTAAACAACAGAATCATCTAATCTTGCAGATGTCATCTACAAAAAATATCACTAACAATCTTTTAAAATGGTTACATATGTGATAGTTGAAATGCATAAGTTTCTACAAATGAAT
>VACF01000392.1:26783-72012 GCA_006891605.1 Pleurozium schreberi | reverse complement strand
TTGAAAAGGAAAATGTAAGCCTCCATCAAATGCAAGTTTGTTTCATATTTTCGAGAATTTTGTAAAATTAATTTTGAATAAGAGTCAAAGTTTGGAGCCATGGTTGTTCTAAATGTACGACATTTTTTCCTATAAAAGGATTCACAACCATATGTTGGTTTGAACTTTTGTAGGGCAATTTGATTTATTTAGAATGTTAATTGTTTGCCTACCACCTAGTAGCTAATCTGTGATAATTAAAGGTCGGCATAAACTCAATCACATTTCACCAAAAAAATCACCCACAAAATTAATGTACATTTACTCCCTAATTAAGAGAGCCAACATTCCCTCCCTATACTAAATGGTGAACGTTTTCAAGAGCTTATTTACTACGGGAGCTACACTAAACAAATGAAAGTACATCCATCCAATCCAAAATATACTAAAATAACAATATTTGTCTACTCTTCATCCATGTGCATATCTTACTAGTCACTTTTTATGCTTCATGATTTTCTCTCATAAGCTCCCATCCATAAACCTTTTGTTGGTCTAAATTTTTCCAATTTTTTCCAATTTTTTTCCCAGCTATGATACCACATGCCCTCCAAACTACCGGTAACCCAACCCCCTTCCCTTTCAAAACCCCTCTCCTCACGCCCCCAGTCAATACCCACCACTCCTTGCTTTCCAATTTCCCAACCTTTCTAGCCACGTGTCTCCCTCCAATTTTATAGGAATTAGTGTAACCTACGACTGAGGTACCTTGACCTCCGTCTGAGTGCTTCCTGCAGAAGTGGAGAAAACAGTGCCGCACAAAGGAATAAACCTCCGAAACTCCAGAACCATTCTTTCCTTTGAAGAGTCATCACGAGCTCAAACAAATGCTCCTCCATAATTTTAGAGAATCCAATGACCTTCTCCCAATTAGCATCTTAACCCAGCTATTAAGCTTTATTTTGACAGAAGATCGCTGGTCACTTGTGCACAATTTCAAACTGAAGTAGAGAATTCGAAGTAGAGAGAAAGCGGAACGCCGTGTGTCTCTGTGTCTGTCTGTGTGTCTGTTTCGCCGGTTTCAATTGGGTCATGCACTGAATTTTATTGAAGAAAAGAATTGGTGAATCCAGCTAGTTCAAGGAGCTGGCTCGTGTGAGTGTTTTGCTTGCTTTTTGCTAGTTTTTGCAGTTTTTCCACGGCTATGGAGTACGGAAAGGCTTGGTGCTATTAATTTTTTGCGCTAACTCAAGCTTTCTTCGATCGTTCGGTGTTGTAGAGTGTTCAAGAAGTTGTTGCAATGGCGTGTGGGGGGAAGGTATCTTCTGGGACTGGAGGTGCGGTGCTGGAAGATGTACCGCATCTCACGGACTGGCTGCCCGACTTAGTGGTAAGCAAAAATCCGACCTAAATTTTGGCTAAAAACATTTTGCTAAAAATTCTTCTAAAGATCAAGCTACTATTCTAGGTAGAATTCTTCCTGAATTTTTTCATTGCTTGCCTTCATTTTCTTTAGGTTTTGTTATGAGGATGTGATTAGGTTACTCCTCTCTTTGAATATGCGGCAATCAGCGGCTGGAGAAGCTCAAATTCTGCATTTGAAATCTCTGTTTTGAAATCTAGGAAATGGCGAGATTTTTTGAAAAAATTTGTATGTCGTGGGGAGGGGGGAAAGAGTTCTTTAAGATCGTTTCCTTGCCAATTAAGGTACAAGGCTTTTTCGGTGTGATTCTTTAGTGGCCCTGCTTGAATTTCTTTTTGTGTGTCTGTTGTTTTGTTTGGTACAGACATATGATAATCCTTTGAAGCACAACCCTGCTTACTCATCTGTGAGGTGAGTAAATTAGTTTCAAGTGATATCGAGTGTTGTAGACAAACAATGAAGCTCTTGGGCTTACACAACTTTCATTAGTGGAAACATGGGATGAAGAAAACAAGTGGTTTAATTCGTTGTTTAATTTGTGGTTTAATTCGTCTTGTGGGGCTTCTTCTTCTGGGTCCTTTTTTGTAGTGTACGCAGATCATGTTTCTACTAATGCTGGAAATTCTGTCCAATTTGTGTCACTGACAAGTATTTGAGAATGGTGGGGTTCTGTGGATTTGGATTGCAGGCAGTATTTTGTGGAGGACACAGATGTCGTTGCTAAAGATGTAAGCTCTAAACTCGTAATAAGTTTTTAAATTACAAAAAAACTTTTGAATCTAATTTTTGTTTTTGAGCATTCATGCACATTTTAACGTGTTTTGATGATTTGGATCTTGAATTCATGACTCTCATGAATCCATAGTCATTTTGATGTAAACAAATAGAAAAACTTGTCTTAAAGAACTATTCCATGTGTGCAGGTGGTTGTGAATGTGAACACTCCTGGCAATGGGATTCATTTCAGACGTGCCGGTCCTCGAGACCAGGTTACACATTTTCCTCACTCGTGCTCTTACTTTTTCTACTGCTGAATTTCTTAATAGTGTAGGCGACTTTTGAAAATTATAAAAATTATAAAGCTTACTTTTGGGGCACAATTTTCAAGCAATTTTGGAAAAAGAATGGCCATGAGGTGAAGACGCTATTAACCATTGAATGCTTAACCAACGAATGGTTTGAAAAGTGCACTTCATCCAATCAATATGAATTGGGGGAGCTTCAAGAAAAATTGTGTAATATATTGATGGAAGGACAAATTGAAAGAATGCTTTAGATAGATGATTCAATGACATGAGTACTTTGGAGGAGTTACAATTATTTATTACAATTTCTTGAAAGTGATGTTATTGTCTTCATTTGGAGCCTCCCTCTTAAGTTTGGTGATCTTATTCACTCGCTATTTCATTTGGTTGTAGATATATTTCAAATGTGAGGATGTGAGGGCATGTATTGTAACGTGCGGAGGTTTATGTCCGGGCATCAACACTGTGATCCGTGAGATTGTGTGTGGTCTTTGGAGGCAATACGGGGTGCGCGACATTTATGGCATTGATGTAAGTTCTTAAAAAGTTCAATTTGTGTCTCTTTTAAGCACTTTTGAGTGGGTCATATGAGGACTTTCTTTTGCACCATTCCCTTTCTTTCTTAACCAATTCATGCAATGTTCTTTGATCGTGGTGTTTATAAAATATAGCCCCATCTAAATATTGATTTTTTACAATGTGGTCAATCACATTAGCCTTTGTATAACCATGAAAACTCTATTTTTTTAGGGTTTAAATCTTTAAGGGTTGATTAATGGGGTCAATTATTTGGTAGTCTCTATAGATTGAATTAGTTGTGTTTTTACCCCTTTGCATACAGGGAGGCTACAGAGGATTCTATTCCCGGAACACAATCCCCCTCGATCCTAGAGTGGTAAGCGACATCCACAAACGTGGAGGCACTGTTTTGAAATCTTCTCGAGGCGGAAGTGACACTAAGAGAATTGTGGATTCTATTGAAGACCGCGAGTTTGATCAGGTATGTCGATTGCAAATTCTTGTTTGTAAAGTACTCTTTGACCTTAGAGCATTTCCATGAATGAATTTTAGATTTGTTTCAATCACACTCTTCTAGTGGACATTCACCTAATTTTTCTAAAACTGTACTTCATCCAATTGATATTCATCCCATCGGTATTCATTGAGGAAGTTAAACAATTATACATCAATGGAATGAAGAAATACATAGAATTTTGGAAGACTTATTACTATCATTCATTCTGGTTTAAATAAATTGTTTTCATGATCTTTAGTGGTTAGTTGGGTCCTTTGAAGTTGTACGATATATATTAACCCAGGAACGACGTTGCGGATGTTTAGTGTCCGATGGATGATAGAGTATAAATCCGTGTGGAACATAAGTGCAACTATTCATCCTTGGAATTTTGTGTGGAAAGGGGAGGTCTTCTATAGTACTTTGACTTTGAATGAGTTCTTTTGAATTTTTTAATACTAATTGTTCCCACGGTTTCAGAAATGATGATTTCCACAKGGACCCCTGCGTCCTTCTAGGGTTAACTTTGAATTACAAATAGCATCTCCAAACACTGAGATATGTGGCTTTCATTATCAGGTCTACATAATTGGAGGTGACGGCACTCAGAAAGGAGCGAACTCTATCCACGAGGTATCATCATCTTCATCAGTTATTAACCTCATTAATTTGTATGATTGAGTACGTGCACCAAAGATTGCGAGAAAGTGGCCACATGGTCATCGTGGTGGCCGAAGGGGCTGGCCAAGAGCTCATGGCGGAGAGCATGGGCTCTCTGGACAAGCTCAAYGATGCTTCGGGAAACAAGTTGCTGCTGGACGTGGGGCTATGGCTTTGCCAGAATCTCAAGGTTTTTTCCTGTTTTTTTTYCACACTTCCATCAGTCTTTTCCTTTTTGTTTTTTTCCATAACAAATGGGTGGAGGATAGGCAGAAGTACAGGATTTTAGCAAGATTTAACAAAATTTAGTGTATACCCTTGTAACAAGATTTAGCAAAATTTAGTATATACCTTTGTAACAAGATTTAGCAAGGTATGTTAACCCTGCTGTCACGATGCAGAAGCTTAAAAGTGTCCGATGGATGGATGACAAGAGAATCCTTCTATGGAAGATACAAGTGCAAAGAAGTGCAAAGTGTCCGATGAATGAAATCAGATTTGAATTTTTGATGCTTGAATTTTTTTTCAGGAGCATTTCCTCAAGGAATTTAAGGAGCCACTGAACTTGAAATACATAGGTAAGCTGTTTCCCTTTCCCCTCCTGTCGACATAGAAATTCTTCGTTTTTATTTTTTATTTTTTTTGCTTGCTTCTTCTTCCATTTAGAAGAAGAACCTTCTTAGTAGATTTGGTCCTTGAGTTCCATTCATTTTCCAAGTAACTTGAGACCRTCCATTTGTTAAGAAGCCAAGATCCAGAGTCTATGTTTGCAAGTTTTATGTTTGATTTTTATCTCGTCATTCATCTATTATACAATAGTGTCAAAATGGGAATTGGGTTTAGTTTCCAAGTGTTGGGTTTCGAAGATGAAAAACCGGAGATTGAAACTTTTGATGCCGAAGAAGGCTCCTGAATGGCAAGAGCCACAATGACTAAATGAAGCTCTAAAATTCTTTTGCTAATTTCTGCTGTTGTTTGTTTCTCTAATTCCATTTTTCTTTTTTTTTTCTTTTTTTTGCAGATCCCACTTACATGATTCGAGCTATTCCGAGCAATGCTTCTGATAATGTGTACTGCACTTTGCTTGCGCATAGTGCCATCCACGGCGCTATGGCCGGCTATGGCGGATTCACCGTAGGACCTGTGAATGTCCGGCATTGCTACATTCCCATTTCGGTAAGTACACTCTTTTTATCTTTTATAATCATAAATGGATGGGTTTCTCTTTACTAAGGAAATATCACTTAATTTGTGAACCTAAAAGGGTTAGTTAACCTTGTAAGGATGTTGTGGATTGAGGCTTTTTCTTTTTTAAGCTTCTTGAGAAAGTGTTCGGTTGGTAGGGATGGTGAACACTTAAAATTTGGTGAAGTAATCTTACATCCATTCATCTTTGGGACCCGAAAACACTTTTGAATTATATTCATGCACTTTTTCATCCAATTTGGGAAACTTCATCCACATTTTTGACGAAAAGAGACTACTTTTATTTTGCAAAAAATATAGATTTGAAATGGCAATTTGGTCCCATGTTGCCATGCAAAGGGGCTATTGTGGGCCATGGATTTTTTCATAGTGTTTTTGGCATTGATTGAAGAACAAATGATTGCATCTAGTATTTTGTGTGCAACTTTATTAATGCTATGTATACATCATGGAGTTAAGTTTGTAATATTATTATTATTATTTTAAATTTTTTATATGATGTAGATTTTAAAAAAACTGGTCCCAACAAGAATGTTTATTTCTCCTTTCAATAAAAGCACGGATCAAAGTCTTACAAATTCCTTTGCTTTGCTTTCTTCTTCTTCATTTTTTTTTGACCCATTTGAATCCTCATATCTTTTTTTTTTTGTATGTGCAGAGAGTGGTAGCCACTCCGCGAAATGTGAACATAGCTGACCGGATGTGGGCACGACTCATGTCGTCCACCAACCAACCCAACTTTGCCAACTACAGCAATGCCATCCTTGAACAAAAGCAAAAGCAAATGCAAATACAGAATGGTTTAAAKCAACAAGCTTCMTCGACTCGTACCAACGGCACATCCACTTCTGTAAGTTGTTGCGACATTGAATTTCATGCATCTTAAAAGAGAAATGGTGAGGACTAATTTCATGCATTGAAAGGTTACTCACATTCGTACCACTTCATATCAACCAACTGTTTCATCTTTATCTGATCTGCCAATAAAACTAGACATCAATTAGCAAAGTTAACAATCTGTTTCATCTTTATCTGATCTGTCAATAAAAGCAGACATCAATTAGCAAAGTTAACAATCTGTTTCATCTTTTATCTGATCTGTCAATAAATCCAGACATCAAATGGAGGTGAGTATCAGTTGGAACCAGCGAAGAAGAAGCCCGAGGAGGTGATCGAAACTGGCAACAGACAAGGACTGCCCAAGGAGAAAACGGCGGTTTCTTTTGTGACGCCTCAGCAGGACCCCAAAGCTCCCTGAAAATTTCCTCAATCCTATTGTTTATAATGAAATGTTTTACAGTTTTTTCGATGGACGTATTTTGTCCTTGTCCCTGTTAGAAAAACGACTGAATAATTTACCTGTCAGGTCTTGGTGTTGGAACTTCTCACAACCCAAAACAGCGGCAGCTGGTTGCATGGCAATGTGGTTGAGAATAGGTTACTACGTGGTGCGGTTATGTGTCAATTTAACACCTGCCCAGATTATTCGTTCCAAGTTATGCACTGTCAGGATTTAGTGAGCATTTAAAGTGGTATTACTGGAATCCCCATGTACAGATTATATAATATGTAAATGCAAAGAGGTATTATTACAATGGCTATACAAAAATACAATGTGGCTATTCATGCAGTGTATCCTTACCATGATTTGTCAGAGTAATAGACTAACAGTAATGAATTAATGAAAGAATGGACAGTGCAATAAAGAATGTGACTTCTATAGTTGTAAATCTACATGTACAAGGGATGTCACAGGGAGACAGGTGTGCCTTCAAGGAGCTCGATAAGGTCTTCCAACCTGCAACACATAACGAGTGCAGAAATCTCATTAATGTGGGGGTATGTAATGTTGGAATTGAAGCACAAAAAAGAGTTCCATAATTCTGGAGAATGTGTTGAGAGAAAAAATCGGAAGAAATGAGCAAAATGAACTGTTTTAAGTGACTTCTGGCAATCATTCCGGTTATGCAATTGAAACTAATAACAAGTTCTGGCCTGAACATTCTAATTTGATTTTAATTTGATTTGATTTGAGTTGTAGACAAGTGATAAGAACGTAGTGAGAGGCTTATAAAAAGAAGAGGTGGTAACTTCCAAATTTCTAGAAAACTATTTTTAACAATGGAATTAAACTTTGTGGGAAGAGATTAAAAGAGGGGGAGGGGGGGGGGGGGGGGGGGGGGGGGGGGGGGGAGACAACTTATGTTAACGTTAACAATGTTAGTTTGACAAACCTACTCTGTCTTTGGGTTGTCAAAGCTAGGGACATTGTTGGCTGGCACAATTTTGAGGGGGGTGGAGAGGAGCAAAAGGCCCCCCCCCGGAGCAAATGTTAACAATGTTACATGAAGTTAATGCATTGTGGTTATTACTCCAACTAGAAAATTTGAAAAATAATCCTAGGATTAAATATTTTATTGCAATTTAACACTTCAAACTTATACCTTTGGACATCTAATGGTTTAATTATAGATAGATATGGTAAATATTTGGATTCTGTGATATCTTACACTATCATATACATCCATAAGAAAAAATTTGGAGTTTTTTAGCTAATTCATATTTTATATGAACCTAAAAAAATTACACTAGGAGACTTCTAATTAGTTGAAATCAAGTCAAAAATATTCAACAAGTTGCAATAGAGGAATAAACAAGTAATCTAATCTCGAAAACAATGACATAGCCTTCATTTTGGCAAGATCAACTTTTGTTGGACCATTAGTCATGCTTGTACACAAATTCCTCATTTGCAGTTCAAAAAGTCTATTATCAAGCTAAACATGCTAGATGTAAACAAAAGCATAACAATGGAAAATCCAATAATAATAGAGAATTTCAACTATTGGCTAGTTTGGCTCAAAAATCTCCCCAAACATGCATTGAGAGGGAGTTTGCAAATAGTTCTTGCAAACTTTATTTAGCTCAAAGATGAATCTCAAGTACACAAATCACAAGTCAATTCATGAAACAAACTTATCCAATGTCATCAAACAATGTTTAATGTAATAAATGGTTTCATTGTGATGAGGCTAGCCTTATAAGAGAGGATCATACGGCCCAATGCATCAATTGATATGTCCACACATCTAGTGAATTGAGTCAATAATATAAACAAATTGGGAAAGACAATTGTTGCTAAATCTTTCCATAAATATTGTGACCTTCATTGGAATGAAGCTAGTATATGAGCATAGAGCAAGAATATGGGGCATAGACCACCTTTGGTGGTTATAGGATACTATGTTATARGKATGTATAACATTATCTATAAGGTGCCTTATGTTATAAAGTACCTTCARTGGCTACTTACACCTTCCAAGAGTACCTACAATTTAWATAATAACCTCTGAAATAGTAGCATTCTCCAACAAGAAAAGCTCAACATTGTGCACAACTTGGACTCGTTTTCAAAGGTGTTGCGGCAACTCCTCACGGATCTTTCACTTGCCATATATACATATATATAAACAAAGATAGGGCCACCCAAACTGCCAAGGACCCCAAAGTGCTGCCTCATCAAATATTCAACTGGTGTTCATTCCCTTCATCAATCAATACACCTAATGTCCATGAAGCAATTTCAGAACATCTATCAATGACATTTTGACCCTTCATAACTTTTGCATACAACATCCAAATACCGAATTTCTTTGGCAAGTTGCAATCTTTGATTATTTGCCAAAAAAAAAATGTAAATATACAAATACAAAAAGTGGGTGTTTCTTTTTTTACCTCAGAGGTTGGAGCGGCCAAACCAAGACACCAGGAACTTGGGTGTCAATGCAAAACGGAGGTCTGTGATGACCACTGTGTTGTCCACGTCTTGGGAAGCACCCCATCCGTCATCGGCAAAAGGAGTGCACAAGTTCATGGAGACACTCACTCCTTGGTTGTCATCCTGCACGCCTGTATGCACCCTTTCGCCGTCCAGTCCAGGTGGACCATACTGCAAAAAAACAAGCAACGCAGGGGTTATCAAAATTGACACATAATTGAAGTTATCAAATGAAGGTTGGTGACTTTATTAACCCTTTCGGGCCGAGAATGCCTGATTTAGTTGATTCAATTGGGATTTAGGAAATAATTCAAAGTCAATGGTCCATCTAAAAGCGATGTCTAAATGAAATAGGAGGACACAAAAATTGCGCATCTGACAAGCCCATATACAATGATTTTGAATGAATATTGACCCCACCAGGAGGGAATATGAGTGAGTCAAGAGGGAATTTTGAGTCTCACAAAAAGTTCCATTTGTCCACATATTCCTGGGACCCTACCTCAAATGACTAACATAATATGTTCATGTTCCTTCCATGCTCCCAAATCAAGACAAAGTTCAATCTATTTGGTTTTGTACATTGCAAACCAGCTACAACTCGGAGTGCAAGTGAGGCCCTTAAGGGTTAAAGTAGAGACTCCAACCATACAATACATTAGTACATTAGAGGCTCCATTGACCGTATAGCTGCTTTTTGACTTGTTTTAAGTGTGAAAATACTTCACCTATTGCCATTAAGAATTCTGCAATTGATTTGGAGCAAAACACAAAAAGRAATGTGCAAAACTTTAGGTGGTGCACGTTTCTAGATATTTGTAGAAAAAGGTTCAAGGTTCACGTGTGTGGTGAATGGAACCTCTCACCTTACTTACTGTCTGGTGAATGGAGACTTTAACATTAAATATCGATAACAAAGGGTGAAAACTACAGATGTGATAAAGAGATCAAATTTTAGAAATTGCCCAAAATGAAAATGTCAGTTCTGCAATATTTGTTCCTAATTAAAAAAAACTCCTTGAGGTGCTCCAGCTCTACTTCCAAAAGGCACGGAAGAAAAGAGCAGGGATTAGGGTAGAAGGCAGCATACCTCAACAGTGGCTAACTCAGCAGGGTAAGTTCTGACAGCACGCGTGCAGTGCCATGCAATTTCCATGCCCGGGTCCCAGAGTGTGAAGTCCAACATGAAGACACCCCGAAGCTCACCGGAAAACACTTCCGTTCGCCACGGTGAAGTCAGTGAACAAAGCCAATAGTCTCCTTTCAAGATGCTCTAAAACAAACCTACCTGAAAGTCAACAGAGTACAACACCGTTTTGAACAAAGCCAATAGTCCTCATTTCAAGATGATCACAAAGCAGACCTAATTGATTGATACGCAACAAAAAATAAATACCGCATAGCTTCATTCCCAAACTGGGATGAGCTAAAACCAAGCACCTACCCATTAGAGCTACATAACCAATATTAACTCATTGCATTCTGTACATTGAAATTAGGGTTTAAATTGAATATAACCTATCAATTTGCACTTTAAAATGTTACAATGTCTGAGTACAATATTCAAAAACCGTACCTCGAATTCACCTAATCTTTGCCTCAATTTGCATATGCGCGACCAAAAAATTAAACACAATCATGGCTCCAAGCGAAAGTAACTCAAAATCACTCTTCCCAATGAGCAACATCAACAAGGCAACCACACCTAATTGCACCRCCAACCTAAACATGACACTCCAAACTCTCGGATAACAAATCAGACATCAATTTGTTCAAAAACAGCATAACTAAAGTTCGTTTCAGATCATCCACCAAGCAAATTTCCAACCCTCACAACTACTGCATACAACATCCAAATTCCACATACTTCAGTGCGTAGAAATCCTTTTCGGTTCCCTAACAAGAACCTTTGAAGCTCACACCCTATCGACAATCGAAACGCAGCTCATCCCTGTACCAATTCAGTCTCCCAAAACACGTTTCAACCAACAGGGTTCCTGAAACAGAGCAAAGTGAGAGTGTACCGCAAAGCAGAAGTCTCGGGAAGCGTATCATCCAAGCTGCGCATATCGAGAGACCGATCCTCTCCACCTCCATTTCTGCTGCTGCTGCTGCTGCTGCTGATGCCGCCATTATTGCGACTGGAGCTCCCACTGCTAAGCCTAGGGCGTGGTAATACCGATTGCGCTTGCCCCTTCTTCATCTGAATTTTCTGTTTCTACCACTTGTGGTTGTCTTCTTCATGAAATGATTCTCAGTTTCTCACCCATAAGGCATGAGGAATGCGCACAATTTGATCAATGAGTTGGCAATTGGGGATGCCCATGAGAGAATCTGTGAAGGCAGGCCCAAGGAATCCGAGGTGCGTATTGGGATTGGGGTTGGGACAGAAATTCAGACCAAGATCGGATCCTCCACACTATCGGAGCAGGCTACGAGGCTATGAGTGGCAGTGTTCTTTGGGCAATGGCGGAAGGCTCGTCGTCGGGGGAGACGGAAGAGACGTCGACGACAACTGATTCTCGTCGGATGCACGGACGAACGAAAGATATATGGTGGGTGAGTATGTATGTATGTATATGTAGTCTTCATATATAAGGTAGAACCACCTATAACCAACCAAATAAGGAATTTGGACTAATGTGAAGCAATGGAATGCAAGGAAAATATTTTTAGAGGTGTGCTGATAAAAGTGACAAGGATTGCAAATACTTTGGTGATTTTATCGCATGAATGAAACTACTATGAATTTTATAAGGGAGAAAGTGCTCCGGACCCATAGCCAATCTCTAAACTCTTCCAATTCTAATCATTCAAAAAACTACTTTTCCACTCACTGCTTCCTACTTTTTTTTGCACTACTTTGAAACATATATCTTGAACTTTTAGCCCCAACCTTGAAAAGATGGAAAAAAAAAAATTCTAGCCTTGGTTGGAAATAAGGTAATCTATGGTTGGCTATGGGGCACTGGTTGGTAATGGGTGGTTCTACCTTAGTCTTTATAATTATAATCCATACAACAAATTTGTTTATTTGTGACATATAAGGCAGACTAGATTATTTCCGCCATTTGACTTTTCGCCACATCTCTACTATAGAACTCATCCAAATTCCTTTACTTTTCTGACAAAATCAAAGCCTCAATGCCAGCAAGGGTAACGTGTTGGTCCTTTATTGGTGTACACTTAAGTACTAATTGTCACGGATACACAAGCTTGTATAACCTCATGGAAGATTAAAGAAGCTTCTTAAGAAGTTTTCACCTTTAGAGAAAGCACCTCAAGTAATTTTCAGGGATAATTAAGATAGCTTAGGTCTAGGTAGGAGTTGAACTTCCGAGAATAACTTAGAAAGCTTAGGTATAAGTAGGGAAAGATTCCTTAGACTCGACAACTCATTCTACTACCTCGTTCATAATTCTTGGTCTTTAGAGCCTTGTCTTTATTACTTCAAGTCCCTTGTACTCACATTTCTTGCAAATATACTCCGTGTTTCTAAGGTCAACTTTGTTTGTCACATCGTTGAAATTCTTGAGAAACTCTTGGTCTACTCTAGATTGCATCTCTAACTGTTTGTCGAGACTTCCTTCAACAACAACAAAACTAAACAATTTTCTAATAAAGAGTGGATTACCTCTCTATATGGAAGTTGTGAAGTGTTTTTGAAAGTAGCGGATAACCCACTTTCGAAACTGATGTTGTTGCTTGCTAAATTTCTTTGTCATGCTTTAACGTAAGGATTGTATAGACTTGAATAAAACACCTATTTGTAAGTTTAATTCAATCTTGACATCTATATTGTTAGTAGATCAAAACAAGAGCTTAGAGACGTAATTGTACGACGATTTGGTCAGGCTAGATTTGAAGCACTGTTAGCCTTGCCTACTCTATCTATTATTCTAAATCTTTGAGATCGTATAGTATTCACTACTAGACTCTTTTGTTTTGTTTTTTACCACGAAGGAAGAAGCAAGCAAGACCATCATGAGCGATTCAAAGTTAGACATCATTATGAATGTGATATTGGCTATGGACCTTGACCGCAAGCGCATGTTCGAACAAACTGAAGAATTAAATTCAAGACTTTGCGGTTTGGAGGCAAAATTACAACTCCTAGCGTAGCAAAGCCAACCACCGGTTGTGCCAGTTAATGCACGCGTTCATCATCCAACATTGGCAAAAAAAACATCGGTGAGAACTCATTGCCTTAACCCCTAAAGGTCTTTGACTATGCTTTCACCAAAAACGCATTTGTGTTTTGTCCAAACCCCTTGGGCTTTTAGGGGTTAAAACACCCCTTTCTCTTGTAGTGAACGTTGCATGGCCCCTCCTTTGAACCGCCGCAAGCTTGTTCATGTTAAAGTGAACAATGGTGTTGAGCTTCCAATAATAGTGGATGAAAAGCTGTTGGTGTACGGTCTTGACAATAGGCCTACCATGCACTACTACAACCTCCAACAGCAAGGGAGACTAAAAAATAGCTTGAAAGGGGTACCTATCAAGCATTTGATTTTTTGGTAATTAAAATAAGTAATAAATAAATAAGATAAAATAAAATAAAAATTCTACACTTGAGCGTGCTTGCATTGCAATAAAGAATTTTGCAAGGAAATTTTTTCTTGGCTTCATAGTCATTGCTCAAAAGACAATTATTTCAATGTCGTGTGCACATCTCGCATAGAGCTATTCTGAAATAAATTCATTGTCACTTTGTATAATCTCAATACACCTCCAATGACTCTAAATTTGCATTTTTGGATCAAAAATAGTACTCAAACCACACAAAATGGCCAAGTTAGACATCCAAGTAGGATCTATTTATAAACAGTAAATTGATTTTTAAAAATTAGAAAATAAAATAAAATATTTTTACAACTACCACATCATAAGATGAAGAAAGGGCCTCTAAAGGGCCATTTCAAGCCTATTTCCCGTGTTGTTCTCAATACAATGATGGAAGAACCGGTTGCTGTCAAAAAAATAACTACCAAAAAAAAATTGTTCCTGAAATCCAAAGTGAAGTGTAATTTTTTTTTCCAAAACTATATAAATATGACGTGGCAGTCACTTCACCACATTAGACTGTTGTTGCAGTGTTGTAGGAATGCCTCTAGGAGATCACTCCTTAGAATTTAAGGTATACACTTGAGTTAATAGGTTATTTGATGTAGGGCTATTTACCTTAATTCTTGTATTTAAGATGACCCTATTTTTACATAAAAAAATATTACGAGCATATTTTCAATACCCTATAATTTTTTATAAATTCTTTAAATGTTTTTTATAGTTGGGCTAATTTACATCTAAAACTTATATGTCCAATTTTTTCATATACATACACATTATACTTTATAAGACCAATGTCTTACATTTATACTTAATTTTTTTGATATATGAGGTGCTAGTTCCATAAAACAATTTCACATAATAATAAATAAGAATGTGCAATTCAACCCTAGTTTKGGATATTTCTAAATTCTAAGCCATGTGTTTTAATCAATCTAATATAGAAAGGAACATGCAACATTACATGAGCATCAAACAATCATGACATTCAAACCAAGTATGAAGACATGTCATTGTTTTAAGTTGATTGTTCTTTGAATGTTTGTCATTGTCATTGTCATTGTTTTAAGACCTCACACAATATCAAAAACGTTAGAAAAGAAGTAACATGAATCCCCCAAAAGCAATATCATCAATCTAATAACCAAAGCAAGTCCTATTTGCCTTGTACTCAAACACAACACCGATAAAACAGTGAGATAGCTAGTCTAAAGTCCTCACTAACCCTATGCCCCATAGGAGTGAAGGTACCTCCAAACCTAAAACAATTCTTTAATGGATCTTTATACGAAGAAAATCCTTTGTCATACATCCTTTCACTATAAAAAAAAATAGAGGTATAAATGACTTGTTCACAATGGCTTCACCAACAACAATGATTGTAAAATAGTCATTTTGCAATCATTTTGCAATCATTGTTGTTGCAGTCATTGTGGACAAGTCATTTATACCCCTATTTTCTTGTAGTGTTCATTGTAGATTTACAAATCAACGTTTTTTTCTTAGAACAATAGATTTTAGATGCCCTTACATTGTTGGAATATTGACACTTTTATAGACAAGCTGAAATGATCTAACAATAGTGACAAATTGATAGAGGAAATCCCCAACATTTATTGGATTGTGCACATTTCATCATCCACACAAAATTATTTGTCTACACTTATACTCACTATATTATAAAAAATTTGTACAACTCCTATCTATCAAGGCTAGCTTATTAATAAAAATTCCTACTATATGATGTTTTTACATACCCTATTTTATATACATTAGAGTATGTAGCATTTCATAGACCCTATAGTAGCTTTAAAAATTATATAAAATTTTCATCCTTTGAATTAAATGGACCCTATCTTTTAACTCACGTAGTTTTCTAAAAATCACGAGTGATCTCCCCGGGAGGAATGCAAGAACGCATGAAAGCAATTAGGAACTCACAACCTTTCCTAGGCCTAAAAAAACATCTAATGGTACTTTCTTTTCAAATTTCATTGAAATTAACATACAATACCAAAATTATGAGCAAAAAATTGCTTGTCTAAGAGACTAAGGGGATAAAAAAAGACAAGTATTCTTGTAATCATCCTTGAAGGAAATTTTAAACCAACTTTTTGAATTTAGACCTATTAAAACATCTCCAATGTAATCATGTCACTTGAGTTTGATATTGGTACTAAGTGGGCTTACTTGCATACTTTGCAAACTACCATTTTTTTTCCCAATGTAATACATCCAATGCACTACGGTAGCAAAAAAACCCATATGAATTTTTGCTCTTGGTTTGGCTTATAGTGGAGAAGTGGAGAAAGATTTTTATAGCTTCCATATAAAGGATTGATTATAGGATATGGATTCCATGATGAACATAGAATCATTGTGTCACAATGAGCTTGAACCATTGATCTCATGTAACCAACTCACAATTCATGAACTACGTAAGCACCATTGAGAATTGTACAGTTGCCTTAATTATCTCCAATTCACACCATTGAAAAGACTAGAGATACATTTCACAAAAATGTCATTAATCTACYATTTTTATAGTTCATAATTGAGAGAATCAAATTGATAAGTATGTAAACAAATAAATATTATAGAAAATAGTGAAATGATTAAGAAATTGGGATTTCCAATATGAACAATACATTGTAGTGACTATCTATCAAGCACAAATTCAGAAATAACTAGTATTTTCCCTTCAATTTCGTAAATGGATAAGTGTATTCTTTATTTTTTCAATTTCATGAAAATCATTCATTGGATACTTCAGTTTGCCCTTTGCAACCTTACTAAGGTAGACCAACCTATTGCGAGACCTATTGCTACCATCTGTTTATTTCTATTTGACTTTTGGTCCCATCTACACCATAAGGTAGAAACACTCCCAATAAGTGTTCCTATTTCCATCTTTGTACCTTAAACTGGCACCAAATGTGTTCCTAGACTTTAGTTAATGTGTCCTCCAAATGTTTGATTTTCATTCGCTAACACTTTTGAAGGGCACCTACTTAACTCTAATTGGCTTACTATTGATTTTTGCAAGTTTCGGTTTCGGGTCCACCTATGTGACAATTTTAGTGGTCTAGAAAGCCGGCACTTTGAAAAGTCATAGAAATTACATACCACATCCAAAAAATCTAAATCTTTTTTTATTTTTATTAGCTAATACAACAAAAATATAATTCTTTTGGAAAAATTGCCTCCAACCATGTTGAATTACTTACATTGATGTTTTTAGATGCTCCCTCTTTAGAACTCATCCAAATTTATTTATTTTTCTGTCTCCTATAGTAGTTTGACTTCTAATGCGTGCTTTTGGATATTTTTAAACCAATGATTCCCACAATATCAAAATTGATGATTTCCATGGTCACCAACTTGTGATTTAACCCTGAAGAGCTTCACGTCCATTTTCTGCACAATGAACACATCGGAACTGAATTTTCATCCTCGTGAATTGTCGCATCATTTCATCAAATCGAAGCACAACCCAGCTCTCACATTTCTGACACCCAATTCTGAGATGGGTCAAACGGATAGAATTTCTGGAGGAAAAAGTGATGGGTCACTCCTGATAAGGGTTAGGTCACTTCTGATAAGGACAGGGATTAAGAAGTAGACCCCTACACACTACAGTAGGTACACGCCGATCATATCCCTTGGCTGACGAATCTTCCCTCCCACCTAGATTCCCATTCGTTCCTACCCAGAAACCCCACCCCACAATCCACCTAGTCCCTACATCTACACTCACCTCACCCTAAAATCTCCCAAATCCGCATCTCAGGAACTCTGGAGAATATCTAGAATACATAGATGACATATTCTAACCTGTAATATCTACATAATACCTACAAAAAGGTACATCTTACGGACAGTGGAGGTTTTGTTAACGAGAGGGAGGTTGGAGTGTGAGCTCTAGTCTCATAATTCAAATCTTGTAAGCTTCCGATCGTAAGCTTGCAGTCTCCACTCTCGATCGCAGCTCCTCAATTGCATACTCAGAGCCTCCGATTTCACTTTGCCGTTCAATCCTTTTGGTTAGCTAGTTTCAGAARGCTCAGAGATCATATATATCGAATGGTCAAGTTCGCCAAGTTCTCCTTCTCCCTCTTCATTTCCAAAATTCTCAGCTTCTTTTTCGGGTACGTACGCAGCTCAGGACGCAACTCCTTCCTTGTGTGCGGATTGATTGCATGGTTCGATTGTTGTAGAATCATCATCAGATTTTCAGAACCTGAGGATGTGTAATTACTCCGTTTGGGATGATTGGGGTTTTGTAGTTCGCTGCAGGTGGAAGTAATGAGCTAGCTTAGTTAGTTGCGGACGTCGTGTGTTTAGTTTTGGAGTTTCGATTTGTACGAAAGGATGTGAGGAGAGGAGGTGGTGTTCTTGTTTTTGTTGCTCAATTGTGAGGTTGAATGGATAGTTCGCCCTGGCCGTTGGGGAGTTGTGTCTCGCTCGTCAGTTTCAAACTAAAACTTCTCCGAACTTAAGTTAACTGTTGCTGACGCTTCCAAACTAAAACTTCTCCGAACTTAAGTTAACTGTTGCTGACGCTTCCGTTGCCCTTCCCCCAGGGTTTAGGGTTTAAAGAGCATCGCTCTTCAAACGATTGGCTCCAAGCTTCTCTCGCGAGCTCTACGTCGATGATGGAGCCCTCACCCACCCCCATGTGCGAGGCTCTTCTGTTGAGACGAGCTCCATTTTGGTCGTCGTCGGCTTCGTCTCGAGAGGGAGTTTCTGAGGAGGGACTTGTATTTTAGGGATCGCTGTCTGCCGTGGTGCTCATTCAATTGGTAGTGTGGTGCAATAGATTAAGAATTTTTTTTCTGGCGAGGAGTTAGAGACGCATTTTTGTGGAGAATCGTGGCGATGGCTGGGCAGGCGGCTCTGATGGCCAGCGGTCGCGTGAGAGCCGTCGCGCTGCTGGCTTGCTCGTCRTCCAGTTTTGTGAAGCCCGCGGATGCAAGCAGGTTAGACGGGAGAATTCGGGAGAGAATTGAGCTGGTTTGGTTCTTTTTTAGTTGAGAGTGTTCTTTTAACGTCTTTTGGTAGAAATTTGTGCGCATTTGCTAATCAGTCCTCTCACGACGTTTCTTCTTATTTTAGAGGATTGACTGGAGAAGAATTTACCTGTTGCATTGATTTTTCGATTGATGAGATTTGTCAGGACGGAGTGATTGCGCATTAGCTTTTGTGAAAGAATTTGCGTTTTTCGTTGTACTTTTTAGTTGAATAGTTCATTTCGTGATTGACATCGGTGTTTTTTATTTGTGTTTGGAAACGCAGGAATTGTATTCCAAATTTAAATTTCCAATGCCRGASACWGAGATRGAAGCCTCCTGGTTATTTGTCAATTTAGGAGCTTTGAGGACAAAAGTTTTTTTCATCTTTTTCTCCTGCGTTTACTGAATGCTTTTGTTCGATCTGCATTACAGGTTATGTCGTGTGGCAGCTAGGGGGCCAGGAAAGAAGTTGTCGATCGCCGGCAAAGGAAGAGTTATTGCCTCTCTGGAAGTTCCTTCCCCGAGGAATGATGGGGCAAGGAGGCAGGCTAAACTGCAGGCTGTTGCTTCTGACACTTCAAGGGTATCGTTCGCTGCTGCTTTTTAGAAATTTTTGTGCAGATTGACATYGACTTTCCATCCAAGCTGTTGTGTGTCAGCTACTCGTTTCCCCTTTTTTTCAGTTAGCCGATGGTCAGAGGTATCGTATGGCGCRCTCCTGTGGAGCATCTGTTGTGAATGTTGAGSTTTTSTGTACGTTTATTGTGCTGGTTTGKATCG
Organism: Pleurozium schreberi; assembly: GCA_006891605.1. NCBI lineage: Eukaryota > Viridiplantae > Streptophyta > Bryopsida > Hypnales > Hylocomiaceae > Pleurozium > Pleurozium schreberi. The sequence continues at coordinate 52,568 of VACF01000392.1, read as the reverse complement.
GTGTTTCTTTATTATCATTCTGTGTAGTGATGTATTCCAGCTTTCAAATGATTCCTTGGACCCGGAGTGCTGAGTGAATTGCGAGGTCCGCTTTTGCTCCTCCTTCAACATAATGTAGTTAGAATACAGAGGGCGTTTCTACTGTCACTGATACACCTCATAGGGTTTAGGGTTTAAGAGACTTAGGTTATCTTTCCAATTGTTATGCTTTTCTTCGGTCACGATTTTAGGAACTTCACGTTATAAATGATCATGCACGTTTTCTGTGCGGTATTGAAGCGATCAAGGGCAAGAAACTAGTTTGATATTTTTCATATACCCTGTSAAGAGTAAGAAGTGCGCTACAYATTAACTCGTTATGGTCCATGCAACCAATAATGGGTTGCGTTAACTAAAAGAATGTCACATCATGGACCTCCAAAGGTTAAACAATAGCTGAAACAACTCCTCTGTTTTGGGTTTGCGTTGTTAAATTATGAGTCAGGGCTTAGGTTTGGTCATTTATACTGATGTCAAATCGGATGATTGACTGCGGCTATGGTGGCGTGTTTGCGATTTTTCAAATCGGCATCAATTGAGAATCGTTTTGGCCCTGTAACTATTAGTTGTGGGTGTGAGTTGGCACCCTTGTTGGATTTTAATTAACCAAGACAGATTATATTTTTCTCTTTTATCTCGTTTCGTCATTTACAGCATCAGACTGTTCAGTTCATTCATGTAGAGGCATTGTATGCTTTTGGCTTTGCAGGTTTCAGCTGCGACTGAGCAGGAAGCAGAGGTTTATCACGTCTATCGAACTCCATTCTTGTCAGAGAATGCTACTGCAGCTCTTCTTAAACAGGTCTGTGGTCTTTGTCCCTTGTATTGGATCAATTGTTTGCTTATTTTCKGATCAAGTGATTCTAATCGTAATACACATGAATGTACTTATTATCGAGCTTGGTGTGGTGTTTCTTAACCAATATACAGGTTCAAGAGAAGGTTTTTGGAGGTATCGTCAGCGTAAAGACTGAACAAGTAAGCTTTTCTGGTCATGCGAGTTGATCTGCTCTTATTGTGTGTTATTTCGTGTAGTATAATGCAAATTGAATGTCATTTGATACCTTTACCGATGTTCACTTTTRTAATGACTTTCGAATCTATTGCTTGCAGTGCTACAATATCGCACTCAATGCGCCACTTTCTTCAGAGAAGTGGGAAGTATTACAGTGGTTACTCAGGGAAACTTATGAGCCTGACAATCTCCAGTTGTCAAGCAACTTACAGAGCGAAAGCGGAGTAGGTTCGTAAATCAACACTTCCTCAAARTGATATTTCWCTTTACATTCATTTGTCATTTTAATTCATTGTCTTTCCCCATATCCTTGAGTAAAATGGGGGGACTTCTTAATGCCTGTGACCAGGGCATTTCGTTGGATCTACTGATCGGATTTTTAATTTTTAATTTTTTTGTACTTTCTTTGTGGGTTTCAGTTGTGGAAGTTGGCCCTCGCCTTTCCTTCACAACCGCATGGTCAGCCAATGCCGTGTCCGTATGTCAGTCATGTGCTCTACCTGAAGTGACACGAATCGAGCGTTCTCGTCGCTACSTGCTCTCTGTTGGTCCAGAGGCGGCCCGCTTAGAGCAAAGTCAGCTCGATGCTTTTGCTGCAATTGTAAGAAAACTATATATACTGCTTTGCTGTCAGTGATACTTCATATATCCAACATCCCATATTGTTAGTCTGCTGCAAGCATTAGTTGCAGTTCAGCTTTATTTACTTTTCTTTTAATGAGGTCTATTATGTGGAGTATAGTGTGCGTTGATCAGGACTAGTACATCTGTCATAAGTTATGAGTGCAGTACTAAGATTGGTATCTCTTTCGTGCAGGTACATGATCGGATGACAGAGTGCGTTTACCCTAAGAAGCTTATGTCTTTCAAGAATGATGTAGTACCAGAGCCCTTTATCCAGATTCCTGTCATGGAGGTCAGTAAAGAGACTCTGGTTCGATGATTGTTTTTTCCTGTTTTGTTTTTTGCGTCTTGCGAGAGTGCCGTCGTGCTGATATCTGCTGTATTTTGGCATCTAACATAGCCAGTTCTTTATGTATCACAGGAAGGGAGAGCGGCATTGGAAGCCATCAACAAATCCATGGGTCTTGCTTTTGACGAGTTTGATCTTGAGGTATGCTTCTTGGTTCTACTTCTTACAGRTATTACGRGATAGCATTTTTTACTGAATTTGGGACCAACACAGCTTGCGTCATCTTTACTGTCTTGTACTGTCTGTAGTTCTCTATTTGTTGTTGGAACGCTTTGGAGCTAGAGACAGTCATTGGTGTAATATCTAAAGGGCTCATTAGTGAAAGGTATTATTTCTGCGCAAATTTACAGAGGTTAAGTAGCTTGGAGTATTCCAGCAGCATGAYAAAATGAYCTRTTTTGTATACGTCAAATGCAGTACTATACAAAGCTTTTTGGCGAGGACATCAAGCGCAACCCGACGAATGTTGAGTTGTTTGATATTGCCCAATCYAACAGTGAGCACAGTCGTCATTGGTTCTTCAATGTAAGCAAGATCACAGCAACTGAATGTCTTTTAAGGCTGATCACGTGGATTATTGTATTTTCGTACTGTTCGCCCTAAATCCATTAAAATCTGAGTTTCTTTGTCTTTCATTTACATTAATTCTGTTCTGGTCTTTCAGGGTGAGTTGACAATCGATGGGAAGAAAGTTCCTGAAACGCTCTTTGGTCTTGTCAAAGACACTTGGAAGGCGAACAAGAACAATTCTGTGATAGGATTTAAGGACAATTCAAGGTGTGCCTCTATTTCGCTTCATATGAGTCACATATATCTTCATCTATTATTGTACATGTGGAGTCATAGTTGTTGCTTTATGTATGATACTTCTTGTTACATGTTGCGCAGTGCTATTCGAGGCGCAGCTGTTAAACCCGTTCTACCTGTCACTCCGGGTTCTCCTTCGCCTGTGGATGCTCTTGATCGTGATTTTGACGTTCTTTTCACTGCAGAGACACACAACTTTCCATGTGCTGTAAGTCCAAATCATGTCTACAATTTGTAATATTTGTGTTTACTGCTTATGGTCTTTGTTTCATATAAGTGCCACTGAGTTGCATTTTGATTTCCAATCACGTATTTTGTGTTGTACCCTCACTTGTAACTTTCCTGTTCAAATGTGCAGGTTGCTCCATTTCCAGGTGCTGAAACTGGGGCTGGAGGTCGCATTCGTGATACCCATGCAACGGGAATCGGTTCACTGATCGGGGCTGCCACTGCAGGATATTGTGTTGGAAATCTGCAGGTGTGTTTCGATTATTATTTGTTTTTKATTTACTAATTCGACTTACAATTACAGGAATTAAAATAACTTGAAACTTCCTGGGAACCTCCTGGCAGATGGAGGGTTCTTATGCCCCTTGGGAAGACAGCTCTTTTGTGTATCCTCCAAATCTTGCATCTCCTCTTCAGGTAAACACCTACTGCATTGAATTTATAGCAATGCACAGTATTTATAGAGGGGTWCGACGTTTTGGGRYKGATAATCTTTTTTCGTATAATTCTATCTSGATGAAAGCGTGACTTGGATTACAGATTCTCATTGATGCTAGTAATGGAGCATCCGATTATGGCAACAAATTTGGGGAGCCTCTTATTCAGGTATCATGTTTTCCCCCTTGTTTATTTATCTCGTATTATTTGCACGCTGCTTTGCTTTCTCGGCATCTTAGTAGGATAAACTTCTCTTTATCTTCTGAGAGTCATATTGGCTCGAATAAAAACTACAAATTTCCACCATGTCGCTTGGATGGTAGATTATTTATTTCTGCTGATCATAACGCTGACCATGTCCACTGTCCAGGGTTACACACGAACTTTTGGCATGCGGCTACCCAGTGGTGAGCGAAGGGAATGGCTCAAGCCGATAATGTTTAGTGCCGGTATTGGTCAGGTAATTATGTCAAGCGTGTCTGCACTGTCGGAGTTGTGAAGGTTTTGGTGTCGGATGTTTTTGATGTCAAATATCCTGTTTTATGGGGTTTTAGAACCATATCTRACCTTTATTCAACGTCCAATGCAGATTGACCATCGTCACTTGGAAAAAGAGGATCCGCAGATTGGCATGCTTGTTGTCAAGGTGGGCATTGCAGATCAATCTTGCATTGGGACGTAATCATTACACGAGAGTCTATTGGTTTCAGTTTCAATCCTTATGCTAAGGTGGATGTGGTATGTGGTATGCAGATTGGTGGACCAGCTTATCGCATTGGTATGGGTGGTGGTGCTGCTTCTAGCATGGTTAGTTCTCTTTAATCGACTCTGGTGGAAATTGGGATGAACTTGCATCTTTTTAAGGCTATAAAATTCATGAACACCAGTATGGTCGATTGTTACTTATTCTAGGATTTCTTTTTTGTTTTTTATTAGCTTTTATCAGTTTGAAGTTTGAGCTCCTGTAACCTGCTATGTGAAAGGGTATACTGTGTTTTCTGTCTTCGCAATTGTAGTCAGGTTTTTGTGACTTTTGTGCTTCACTAACCTACTTGTAGTGTACTCGCTGGTGTTCAGGTGAGTGGACAAAATACAGCTGAACTGGACTTTAATGCAGTCCAGCGAGGTGATGCAGAGATGTCACAGAAGCTTTACAGGGCTGTTCGCACTTGTGTTGAGATGGGAGATGCCAACCCAATTGTGAGCATCCATGATCAGGGTGCTGGTGGGAACTGTAACGTAGTGAAAGAGATTATCTACCCTGAGGTATATTATTCATTTCTCAATGAAATTCTTGTCTGGTTGTTGTCATGTATTTTGTTCCCAGTGAACATGACTTTTCTGATTGTGACTTCTAACTGTATTCGGCTCTGGTATTTACAGGGTGCAGAGATTGATGTAAGATCCATTGTGGTGGGAGATGAAACCATGTCTGTGCTGGAGATCTGGGGTGCAGAATATCAGGAGCAGGTAGAGTGGGGTGTATCTCTTTATCCTTGGGGACTTAGATGTGCATTTGCATCATTCTACTATTCTTCTGGGTGTTTCCTACCCTATGACCAGTTTTGAGGGGTTTTAAAGGAACGATCTCTTCTCTAAGTTAATTTGCATATCTGCGCAGGATGCATTGCTTATTAGACCCGAGAGTGAAGCACTTTTGCGGTCCATCTGTGCTCGAGAGCGTGTTTCAATGGCTGTGATTGGCACAATCAGGTACYAAATWTTGCGATGTCCTAYAACATTGACAGYACTTCGTAATTTATTCTTGTAGTGAATTTACTTGGCTTGAAGTTGYTCACCCAGAAATATTYTATTATGTCAAGAGTTCACTTCAATAGAAATTRCATAGGATTTTCAATAACTATGTCTTTATTTAGTCCCTGGTCATTTCATTTGGTGGTGTAAGAATCAAAATGGATTGTGAAGTATGGAATTCCTTTTGCACGAGAGCTTGTGCTTCTTATTTTYGTGTCCTTTCCTGGTATGAGAATGGAAGCGRCCAATATTGGGTGCTGAATTAATATGTTGGTGCCTTGTAGTGGCGACGGAAGAATCGTTCTGTCAGACAGTGCACTGAAGAAAGACGCAGATGCTCGGGGACTTCCTCCTCCAATGCCTGCCGTCGATCTTGACCTTGAAAAGGTAATACTTACTTCTGTCAATAGAGTTACTTTTTTAACGCATAAGATTTAAAACCCTATTTCAAAGAATGACGAAGCGGCTTGCCAACACCCKCAGATTAAATCAGGATCAACAATGTGTTGGACATCTATAGATTGACCCAGCTCTCCTACTTTGATACAATTAAAGGATATCTAATATCATCTCACAGTGTCAATTTAAAGATTCTYATATATTCTCCAGACTTGGATTGCTATTGAGTTACTGATAATCAGTTTTTTTGTGAATCGACTTTGGGTGTCTTTGCCAGGTGCTTGGTGACATGCCAAGGAAAAGGTACGAGTTCACTCGGATCCTAGAGCCTGCGGAAGCCCTTGAGATTGCACCTGGTCAAACAGTGATGGAAGCCTTGAAGCGTGTGCTTCATTTGCCTTCGGTCTGCTCCAAGCGCTTCCTTACAACAAAGGTGAGCTTACTGTTTGACCATTTTATTTTTGTCTTTTGAATAAACTGTAATGGCWACAGTTTGGACACATTGATGTTACTCATTGTTGTATCTCTAWATTGTATATAATCTGCTTCCACTTGTTTCCAAGATGCTGTCCCTTAAGTTGCACAAGCCTTTTTKATCTCTTTGATTTATGATGTCCTTGATAATCCATGCTTTTCTTTAATCAATCACTTCATGTGCGGAGCAGGTGGACAGATGTGTTACAGGACTTGTGGCACAGCAACAAACAGTAGGGCCTCTGCAGCTTCCCCTTGCTGATGTTGCCGTTCTTGCTCAGGTATGAAATTTTATTTTTGCCGTCACATGGAGATGATTTGGACTGAAAGCTCAGCCTTTACTTACGTGCTTGCGTTAGTTTTAAGCCTGACAAAGCTGCGGAGTTCAATAGCAAGGAGTTTTTGTGGAATTTATTTTTTATTTTTCGATTTTTTTCCTTCAGACTCACACCGGAATTACTGGTGGTGCGTGTGCAATCGGAGAGCAACCCATTAAGGTGACCAAGTTTTCTTTGCGATTTCATTTTTACTTATGAGACATCATTTTGGGAAATTTCGTTCCAGCTTTGTAGATTTTCTATGACCCTCTTGTTATTTATTGATGAGCGGATTTGAATCTATCATTTAGACTTGAAAATACTGAGTATCCTGCAACATGGATTTGTACAGGGTCTTTTGGATCCTAAGGCAATGGCACGTCTCTCTCTGGGAGAAGCCTTAACAAACCTTGTCTGGGCTAAGGTATGTTCGTTAAATATTGAAGCATCTTCTYGTGCTATCCACCTCAATGAATCAATGCGTTTTCTGCTGATTCCGTTAGTAATGGTGTATTTGTACGGGGATGTGTATCGTCAATGTATCACGACCTAGTTCTATTACCATCTCATGTTAATTATGTGAAGTGTTGGAATTSTGTAGGCTACGGCTTTGAAAGATGTGAAGGCTAGTGGGAACTGGATGTACGCTGCAAAGGTGGACGGTGAGGGGGCTGCTATGTATGACGCTGCCGTTGCACTTAAGGAAGCGATGATTGAACTGGAAGTCGCTATTGATGGTGGAAAAGACAGTTTGTCCATGGCTGCTCAAGCAGGTGGTGAAACTGTGAAGTGTCCGGGGAACCTCGTCATTAGTGCTTATGTTACTTGTCCGGATATCACCAAAACAGTCACTCCAGACTTGAAGGTTAGCACTATCTCTCGACTATTTCTTTGGCAGTTCTTGGACACTCCGAACTGTTCTGGAATTTGATTTTATTCACTGCAAGCTTATGAAGTAGTGCATACGAGCTGATGGCTTCGATCTGATACGTACCAGCCATTCTATGTATAGTAGTTTAAAGAAATTCAGTGCTTATGTAGGACTTCTTCTACAGAATCATTTTGGTTTTAATGTTCCTACCTTTTGTTGATTATCCTGAGAGTGAGTGTTGTGCACTTTAGCTTGGGGACAAGGGTGTTCTGCTGCACATTGATATCGGCAAAGGAAAGCGACGGATGGGAGGATCCTGCTTAGCACAGGTTTATGACCAGGTAATATATGATAACTGAACTATGGTATTTTACTGAACTTGTATTAGTTTCTGATCATTATCTGAAGACTGGAAATTGGACTTGGGTTTCGCTTGGTGTTMACCAAATCTTTCATGGTGACTGCAGATTGGCGATGCATCTCCGGATGTAGATGATGTTCCTTATCTGGGAAAGGTTTTCAGTGCCGTACAGGTTAGTTATATTGCTGCGAGGTTTGAATTCTCCGATAGGCCCTGTGATCGTAATTTCTTACTTCCATACCGTTCTGTTTTTGTTCGGTATTTCTTATTTTCCGTTATCCATGAACGCATGCACATATGAGACCTAACTCTTTTGTTAGTTCATCAAATTGACAGAGTTTGATCGATAAGCGAGAAATATCCGCTGGTCACGACATCAGCGATGGTGGTATCGTCRTTGCCTTGCTGGAGATGGCGTTCGCTGGGAATTGTGGAATAACTGCGGATTTGCCATCTTCAACGGACCAGAGTACTCTGGATACTCATCTTTCCACGTTGTTTGCGGAGGAGCTAGGTCTTCTCATTGAGGTTTGTGTTATTTTTTTGTAACCTCATTTTCAAATGATTCGAGAATCTAAGCGATGGTATCTATGCTTGAATGACGCTATTAGGTGAGACTTGGTTGAGAAATGTTGTGCTAACCTCAGAACTTCCCTGCAGGTTGATCAATCCAAACAAGAAGCTGTTGYTGCCGAATTACTGGCAGCCGGAGTACAGTGCAACGTAGTCGGCCGTGTAACGTCCAACGCACGAGTTAGCATAGCTGTGAATGGGGAGGRGGTTGTGTCCGACACTACTGCCTCTCTGCGTGATCAGTGGGAATCGACCAGTTTTTCGTTGGAGAAGTTGCAAAGTCTCGAGTCTTGTGTAGAAGCTGAACAAGAAGGACTAAAACATAGAGAAACCCCAGCTTGGAATCTCTCCTTCACACCCTCAAGAACTTCAGAGGATTTACTGAATAGACGAACCAAACCCAAAGTAGCTATTATCAGAGAGGAAGGAAGTAATGGAGACCGGGAGATGTCAGCCATGGCTCTTGCGGCTGGCTTTGAGCCTTGGGATGTTGCAATGTCAGACTTGCTKCAAGGGCGTGCCTCTCTGAAGGATTACAAAGGGGTCGTCTTTGTTGGAGGGTTCAGTTATGCCGACGTTCTAGATTCTGCTAAAGGCTGGGCCGGCACAATCCGGTTCAACAATTCTTTACTTGCACAGGTGAAGTTCTCTTCTATTATTTGTGTACACCCACCATGCTTCTGGTTTTATATGCCTCCCCTGATCTCATTCTGGACTTCGAAAACATTGACGCTTAGGGCTATACCTAAGTCATTATTTCGAAAAATTAAGTCCCTTTTGGAAGCTAATAGTCGAAAACATATTTCTATTCTTAAAAGATGCAGGTTACGAGTTTTTCTTCCTTCAAGCTTCCTAAATGATTTATTTCTATTCCTATAGCAGCTGCCATTTTTTCACCATTTGGGCACATAAGGGTTAATATTTTTCCATCTTTTGCTTTGGCAGTTCCAAGATTTCTACAACAGACCAGATACCTTCAGTTTGGGCGTATGCAACGGATGTCAACTTATGGCTTTACTTGGTTGGGTTCCTGGTGCTGGAGTTGGCGGTACTCTTGGAGCCGGAGGTGACGCTGCACAGCCTCGCTTTGTACACAATGAATCCGGTCGTTTTGAGTGCAGGTTTTCTTCTGTGAAGATTGGCGAATCACCAGCCGTCATGTTCAAAGGCATGGCGGGTACAACCGTCGGTATTTGGATTGCCCATGGGGAGGGTAGAGCTCTCTTTCCCGACTCTTCGATCCTGGAAGAAGTGAAGAAATCAAACCTCGTACCGCTCACGTATTGCAACGATGCAGGAGAGTCCACGGAGACCTACCCTTTCAATCCCAACGGATCGCCCGAGGGCATTGCAGCGCTTTGCTCTCCTGATGGCAGACACTTGGCTATGATGCCGCACCCGGAACGGTGCTTCCAGATGTGGCAGTTCCCGTGGTATCCTCAAGAGTGGACCCACATTGATGCTGCTGGACCCAGCCCTTGGTTGCGTCTCTTTCAAAACGCCCGCGAATGGTGTGAGTCGGTTTAGTAGGTATGTTACAACTGCTCCCTTTCTCAGCCAAAGGCATACCTGAGGACAGTTTAGGTTTTAGCAAAGCTGATGGAGACATCTATATGAGCTCCCAACCGTGAGTTCACAAAGGTATTGTACAGTGAACTTTTGGGAGTTTTGTACCATGACTTTGCCGATAAACAATTTACACAGAACTTTGTAATGTGCTAAATGGGCACGTCATATTTTTCAATGTGAAGAACACTTGCGACTTGCTGCCACTTCTTTTTTGACATGATCCTCGATTATTAGTGGAATCTGCAATGCTTCATTGTTAGGAGAATTATGTTCTCAGCTGTTGGATAAATCCGGGTTCAGCTGCAACTGGTGTGTTTTCAGCGACTCCTTTGGATTGTTTGAGGGAGTGATTTCCATGTTGTCGTTTGCTCTTCATCCCAAAGATCTTTCAAGATGGCAACATGTGTTTACCCTTTTTTAGGCCATTTAGCATGGATGGGGTATGCGGTTCAGTGGCATTGATTGCATGTGCTTGAAACTTATGAGTATGAGGCAAGTACAGTGTTCATTCTATTTACTGTCTTCCATGATTAATTTAACACTAAATAGTGTGCATGGAGTAAATGAACTCTGGCTTTTTGTTTCATTGTCATTGTGTACTAAAATCATCAAATAACTTTTGAGGGAGTAAGTCACTAAGCTTAACCCTTGTAGGAGGGACGTTTTGAGTCCTTTGGATGACAAAAATCAATCGTAGTGAATGCAGAAGAGGTGTTTTTCATCCATTTTTTGGATACATTCGGTGTCCACAATCCACGACCTGCGGTAATAGGTCCGTTGTTTAAGGGTTAAATAATATTCATCTACATGTGATCGAACCTTGAAAGAACGGGGAACCCATGAGCAGGGACTCAACGTCAAAATTGCTCGGTCTGTATTTTCCCATTTTCTTATTATTTTTTAATGAATTTTTCATATTTGTTTTTCAGGATGAAAACACGTGTCTTCTGTATGTGTAGCTTTTTTTGCATGAAAATTTGAAATTACAGATGGATTTTGGGAGAAAAAGTTGAACGGAAATCTATATCAAACATTTGCTCAAATACAACATTTTGCTCAAATACAACATTTGCTCAAATCTTCAATTCCACTAAAATCTAAAATTTTCAAAATTTTCAAAATTTCAAATTCAAGTAAAAAGTAGATTGCCATACTTCATTTAGTTACTTGGTTTCAAATTCAAAACATATAATTTATATGGATAAAATATAAATCAATGGCAAAGGCCTAGACATTGTCAAATTGACCTTTAAAATTGTCTCTATATTTTCAATTTGAAAGTTTGGCCAATCACCAAATTGTGATGATATTTTGGAGTGACATTGCATGAGTTTTATTACAATCCATTGAAAACAATCCAGTGAAAAGAGGCAATACACAATGCACATTTCATTTTGGTATTAGTTTCCCCTCCCTTCCTTCCTAAATAACTAGAGCCGTTGATTTTTGATTTAAAAAAAATTACACACACACTGCCACAACTGTTGATCTTGGATACGATCTCGAACACAGATACGATACAAATACAAATACAGATATGATACAGATACGATATAGATACAGATACGAACAAGATATAAATACGAATATAGATATGAATACAAATACGTATATGTATACAAATATATATACGAATAAGATATGAATATAGATACAAATACGCATACAAATATGGATATGGATACTGGGAAACATATCCCATATTGTTTGGAGTAGTTCTTGCTTCCTGAAAATTATAAAGAGGGAGAGGGGGGGAGGGGGAGGGGGAGGGGGATAAATAATATAAACAAATTGGATTTTGGGTGCATCGTGACACTTTTGTCACACACAATGCACTCAAAAGTGTCTGTACCAGCCAGTCCACAATCTATTATTATCATTTTTATTACAATCTATTTTCAGTATGCTTTCTACATGACAAGGTTTAATACTTCTTTTGTTTGTGCTTGAGTTGCTTTTGGGTTCATTTTCTTTATTGTATACTTTTGAAGGCTCATGAAAATGACCCTCATGTGCACAAAATACAAGTGTAGATTGATTCAAGTGATTGAAGTCACTAAGAATTGCTTCATACTTGTTTTATTGTGTGCAAATTATCATCTATGTCTCTTGTTTGTACCCAACTTGGGCAATCCTTGAATTGATTGATAAATCTCTCCCATGTATGGAGCGAAGCATGATACCTTCAATTCCTAGCATGAGGAGGATCATTGATTGGTTACCATGTACTGTACAATGTTATGGGGTCCTTAACCTAGAAATTCACATATCGATATGCATTTAATTTACCAAATTTCATCATCTATCATATTAAGTGCAAAGTGTCACACCTCCTACTACAACTCTTCAGCTGTCTCAAAATCCATTACATTTTCATCCCAGAGAAATTTCATCCAAAATATTACTTTATCATGGAATCCCATGCTTTGCACAAGAACAGGGGGCATTACAGAGAAAGCACTAAAAGAAGAAAGTCAAAAGGGGAAGAATAGTTACATGTTAAAATCTACACCTGAGGATAACGCCCCCTCCTCTATTCTTCCTGAGATAATTGAACTCCAACGCTATGGATTTCATCAACTTCATAGTTGCTTGTGAAGAGACTACAATACATGTTGTTGTTTACAGAGAAAGCACTAAAAGAAGAAAGTCAAAAGGGGAGGAATAGTTACATGTCGTTGTTTACAGAGAAAGCACTAAAAGAAGAAAGTCAAAAGGGGAGGAATAGTTACATGTCNGAAGAAAGTCAAAAGGGGAGGAATAGTTACATGTCGTTGTTTACAGAGAAAGCACTAAAAGAAGAAAGTCAAAAGGGGAGGAATAGTTACATGTCAAAACCTACACCCGAGGATAACGCCCCCTTCCCTATTCTTCCTATGATAATTGAACTCCAACGCTATGGATTTCATCAACTTCATAGTTGCTTGTGAAGAGACTACAATACATGTCGCTGTTGTACTTGGTCTCAATGTAAATGCACTATTAGTAGGCATTCCTCAAAGTGAAACTATTGAATGATCCTCTGCCCCTCCCCTATTAACCAACTTTGCCTCAATTGATTCATCCCAACCAATGGCTACTATTGAGTTTACAGTAGAACCTCTCTAAACCAATAGGTTTGCTCCTGCCCTATTAACCCCTAAGTGTTCAAACGACCATTTTTTGGTCGATGCCTGACTTCGGGCAGAATTTTTGGGTAGATTCATCCCAACCAATGGCTACTATTGAGTTTACAGTAGAACCTCTCTAAACCAATAGGTTTGAACCTCCTTTCAAATCTATTCCAACAAATTTTACTGCAAAAATGATCATATTTTATTTGTTATTGAATTTTGAAGGAATTTTGAAATTCCCTTTCAAAGTTCGTAAAAAAAAAAAATACTGGTGATAGCATTGGTGAATCCAACTGTATGGATGGAATCTACAACTCCTGGTCTACAACTTTTATTTGTATAACAATTCCAAATTACGCTTCCATAGAGCACTTTATAATGAATTTTCTCAAATTGTCAATTTTGGAGATGAATCAAGAGGCTCCAGGGTTAAATAAATCGCATTAATTCCAGGCAATATTACATGCAAAACCGGTAATAGATATTCATACCTTAATTTCTCCCAGGAGCCGCTCTGAGAAGTATAGAGAAAACATAGCATTTCTAGTACACGATAACCACCTTAAAGGCACATTGATTACAACCGGCCAATGGGGCAGCTAACACCAAGTTTGCAACTTGTACACAGGAAAATGCTGGTATGGCAAAATTTGGGGTATCAAAAATGCACAAAATTTATGGTTAGCAATGGCAATCGACATGGAAGGAAACCCAAGACCCAAAGAAATCAGAGAGTCGTTAAAAAATTCAATTAATGAGCGTGAACAAGAAGAACGATGATCTCCTAAAGTATCCTTACTGTGTTGGAGCTAAAAACAAGAAGTACGCTTCTATGTGTATCTGCATCACCGATGCCACTCTTCAGAAATTACCACTCTTTTCATGTGTCTCAAGCCTGCAACATAACGATATCTTCACTTGAAAAAGAGAATTTCACCAGTATAGCTGAAGAATCTGATCCTAAGATCCACGAGAATGAAGACTGTTGAGGTAGTTTTACTACCTAAGCCACAAGTGCTACCCTTGAAGGTAGACTATGACATAGATTCATAGCCAGTAGGGAAGAAAGTGAAAGCTTTCATGCAGGCTTGCATCTATGAAAAACTAGCAAAAGACACGTACATGTGGAGGTCGTCGTTCAAGCAATGGCAGGAATATCAGGTGTTGCTGGTGCTGGCAAGCGACCAACAGCGTCAATTCTCTCTCGGAGCCTTGGAGCTGGTCGAGCAGGCTGTGGAAGCAGACGACCCTTCTTTTCAAACCACTCAGGAGTAAGCAGCGCTCGAAGACCCAGGTGATTGTAGTGGACCTTCTTAACGCTTCCTCCTGCTGCTTCAATCGCTGCTTTGGCACGGTCGGATACTCGGCTCACCTGTTACGACATGTAATCAATTAAAGATGAACGGACCAAAACAATACTGAGAAAACACACTACTTAACAACCTTTAKACCTATGATACGTCTTCACAAATGTTAATGGGAGTCAGTCCTCAATTAATTTAACTGCGAGCGGAATTTCCATTCACACAACGAGGTCATTTGAAAAATTGACAGCGACTGCTGAATATAAGAGGCGCTCTGATACCACACAGTTTGAATAGTAAAGGGACTCTTCTCAACGACYAGCCTGAGGGTAAAGTCAACAGGGATGTTAAAATACTCATTCATGATTCTAGAATCCAACTACTTCATATATACATTTCCACGGAGCATGGTTGGCTCTCTTCCACTTTCAGGATACTTTTCGTTAACAAAGTTCACATTCACAATCAAATTAAGTGAGATCTGACACCAGTATCGAGTGACACTGAAGAATCACTTGTGCACATTTAATTGAAGAATCATTTGATGCATAAGAATATAGAAGAGAAATGCCAACGTCCCATCATGCTACAAATAAGGTTTTCAGTAAAGTTAAASTGTTTCAAGAAGTTRTCGTCTAAAAGTTCTGAGACAAAATATTCATGAGGAGGTTTCYCAATGGTGACAGTGAGCATAAGGAGGCCTCCCTCCGTATCATAAGGACTGCTGCTGAAAATATAGTTGAACAGCTTGAACCACACGAACAACAGTAGAAAATCCTAGAGAGAATAGAGAATCAGACCTCAATATGCAAGGGGAGGGAGAACTTTTCGGCCCCTCGTCCTAGCAACTTGACGCCATCCTTCACTTTCTTCCCTACAGCACCAGCATCCTGCACAGAAACATGGTTGCATTTGACATCGTCTATCAGAAAATTGAGATAAACTACCCCATTGAAAACACATAAAAAAAACTTGAATGCACATGGACGGCTTCGGATACATCAAGTCTTCGTGAGCCTCTGCGTATGTAATAATCTACAATTTTGACATCAAATAGAGAAGGAAAAAAAAGCTATACTATCTGCACAGGGCCACGAGGAAGCATAGATTTGACTACCGCTGATTAACTTGCGCTGAGTCTAGCATTGTGACGTTCAGAATTACCATTCTTCCAGACACATTGACATCAGAAATTTCCAGTCCACGACATTTGAAGTTGCTGATCCTTACCACAAGCGTTTTCATGGTAATCAGCTGAGAGGTATCAATGCGACCTTCTTTCGCCAGCTCCGAAATGGTGTTTAAGTTCACCTCCTGCAATTCATAAAGCTCACGTATTTTCACCATGCTTGTTCATTTAATCTATCCCAACTGACGTTGAAATACTCTTTCATTCCTGACAAGAAAATTAAAAAATCTGACCATTCTAATGAGAAATTATACTCAGTGGTTTAATTAAGAGTGTCTCCCTACAGTAGAAGAGATTGTGCAAAAATCAAAATATGAATCCAAGCAATTTCAAACCTGGAACGAGTTCATAAACAGATTATTAAACCCTCGTTTCGGGATCCGCAACCGCAACGGCGTCTGCCCTCCCTCAAACCCTAACCGCGGACTCCGTCCATTCCGTGCCTTCTGCCCCTTGTGCCCTCGTCCCGCAGTCTTCCCCTTGCCCGAGCCGATTCCCCTCCCCAACCTCGTCTTCTGGTGACGAGAACCAGGGTTATCAGCGAGCGTATTGAGTGCAAGCAGACCACCTGGGGGAATAAGCCGTTGCCTTACAGCACGCTCTCGAACTTGTTTAACCAACTGCGATCCGGAAGCTTCAGTGCTACACGTGCGGAGACCGACACTGAAAGAACGCCAGATTGAGATCGCATGGCGACTCCACAACTGCTTCATTGCCTGATCTTTTGTAGCCAGAAAATAGAGAAAAAATGGAGAAAAATCGAGATAGATCAAGGAAAATTTGAGAGGAGAAATTGAAGATTAGAGACTACGCCGGAAGAATGTTACGCAGATCCTGGAACCGATTGCCATAGCCGAATTTGTAACTCGGAAAAGCTTGCAATTCGCATTGACGGAGGTGGGGAGCCARAGAATGCAGAATGGGGAATGGGCGATAAACCCTAAACCCCGGTTTGGAAGGTCTGGTCGCTGGAACGTTGTAGAATACGTATATTACCGACAAGTACGGAGTACAAAATAACCTCTAGTAGATGTGGAGTACTGTTTTAGTATTACATTTGAATATGCTAAAGATATATGAGGTTGAAGTTTGATTGATAGATTTTCTAAAATTGTTTCCTAATCTCAATGTTCTCATCTTAATCCTTAAATTTTTGAGCAACCCCAAAATGGATCAATACATTTTTAGAATGGTCATTTAATTTCTCGACTTAGGAATGAAAAGAGTCACTTGAACATGGGCTCATTCTCAAGAGAATAAAGTTAGCTATGAAGTGGTGTATTCATATTCTAAAGTAGATTCACTATTTAATTTACAAAAAATTCCAAAGCCTGAGTGGTTTGGGGGTAAAGAATCAAAATAGGATACTCTAGCCACCAAGGTGGAGGCATGTGTTTTTCACCTTTTTGGTTTGTGTCTAACTAGAACCACTAGAAAGCACATCTTGAACTCAGATTTCAATCGTTTTTCAATTTCTTTTTCTAACTATATGTTTTCTCTTTTACTCTTTCACTCTACCGTGTTCGATCTTGAGTTGTGCCTCTAGATTTGTGAAAAAAAAGTCCATTTATCTCATAGTTTCTGAAATTTAACAATAAAATGTTCTCTACAACAAGCCAATTTTTTCACTTGAATGTTTCCGGTTCTAGAAATATGGTGGAAGCACCTTAAACTGTCAATGTAAGCAATTCAACATAATTGGCAGCATTATTTCCTAAAAATAGTATTTTTGTAGTATTAGCAAGTGAAAAACATGAATATTCAAATAAAAAAAATTTGGATGTTGTATATAATTTTTATGATTTTTCAAAGTGCAGGCTACCTAAACCATTGAATCTCTCCCATAGGTGAATCTAAATCTAAAACCTACCTAAACCATTGAATCTCTCCCATAGGTGAATCTAAATCTAAAACCTGCAAAAATAAATAGTTAGCAAATCAAATTTAAGTTTTGTCCTTCATTGAATGTATCAACTAATGAGATTTGAGCATTTGGAGGACAACTTAACCAAAGTCAAGGGACACAATTAGGTGAGTCTAGGATACAAGGATGGGAACATGTGCCMTAATGGGTATTTCTACCTTACAAGACTTTTTTCATGCTTGAGGAATTTAGTTACCTTAAATTGAGCATAGGATGCCAACTTTCTAAAATGTTATGTGACCTTTACAGCCAACCTTTATGATACCAAAATATTGATTTATTTGGAATACCCTTCACTTCTATGTTATAATCTTGCAATCTATGACTTGGATTGAAACCAAACTTTGTAGAGATGATATGAATTGGGCTTTCTACATAATCCTACATTTAATTTTGCGAAAAAATGACTCATCTTACTTTGAGCTTCAACTTCTTTGTAACTTACAAAATCAAGATCCAAAACACCTTGAAATGACCGAAAAATTTAAGGGTTAAATAGCGTACATCAAACATCTAGTTTTGTGTTGGATTTTTAAGGGCATGTATTTGTAGACACAAGCACATTTTTTCATATTGTTGTTCTATCTTACACCACATAGAATCTAAACTCCAATATCCAAAAAATATAATATGAATTATTTTTTTCACATGGAATTAAAAACAAGAGAATGTTATTTAATAGAATTTGAAAGACATTGAAAAAACATCTAAAAGTGACACATGCAAATCTAGCTCTTCAGACATTTGATGATTGAAAACCCTTAAATAATTCTATTACTCGATAACTACAAAAATAATGGCTAATTCAAATTATAAGCTTAGCAAATCATGAAAAATTTCAATTTTTTTTTTAAGTAACCACTAATTTTCTATACCTTGCAATGGTAGTTATATTGTAAAGTCCATTATCTTAATCTAGGTTTTCTTGTGGCTATTCTATGAGGTTATTAGGTCGAGTATTAGGTGGATTTTGGCAAAAGATCATACTCTCAAATTCTAATTCCAAGTGAATAAAAAATTGTTTTAAACCATTTTGAAGGATTGGCAAAGTGGAGGTGCTCTAAAGTGTGTACCGTATACATCCATTATCAACACTATCTAAAATGTCACTCTTACATTTGAATCCAAAAAAACACCACAAAAATCTGCATATTGAATACACTAGATGTACATAATCAAAAGACAAGTCTATAAGAACCTATTATTGTTTCCCGGTACATTTTGAGACAACTTTTTTAAAACTCATAATTCATTCTTGCGGTACCCACATAATGCATGCTAAAGTACACTAAAATCCTCTTTCAATTGCCAATAAGGTATAATAAATAATAAAGATAATTTACTTTGGAAATTAGTAAGTATGCTTAGTTGTATTTTAAGATGATTATACTTACACATAAGGTAGGCACCTCCAAATTGCACAAGTGCCATCTTCACACTCTATACATCTCCAAAATCATTTATGTACCTATGTGGAAAAAGCACTTTTAGAATCAAACTTTGATCCTTCATAACTTTTGCATATTGTATCCAAATGTCGCATTCTTTGGTGCATTGAAACCTTCTTTCACATGCCAACAAGACAATATGAAAATGCAACCAGCCTACTAATAGTAAATAGGTACAATACCAATTTGTGGCAGTTTTGGGTTGCCTACCTTACCACAAGAAAACCTAGATTTAGATAATAGACAGGGAATTAGTGCATTAATATTTTATGGTTAGACCAATGACWCGTCACCTTCGGCGTTTAACCTTGTGCCACGTGTACGACCATGCCAGCTATACTCCAGCAGAAGCCGAGAACCCCGGAAGAACTAAACTTCGATACTCATCACTGTTCCCATGTTTCCGTTTCAGCCACCCCTCCTCATGAACACCCTGCTCTTGAACTCTTCCAATTCCTGTCCTTGCAATTCCTCACAATTCCCCACAATCCTTCACGTGTGACAATCCTTTACAATTCCTTGCAACGCTTTGCAATTCCTCACAGTGTTCAGCAAAACCCAAATTGAATTCCTTCATGAGTTTCCCTTGAACCCCCAAAGCACTGCAATTATTCACAATCGTCTTCTTCCCCAATTCCATTATGCCCGTCTACTGCACCATCTATAGGTTCAGTAACCACGCCACTCGCAGCTGTTCAGATTTTTCAATCCATCCTTTTGCTGCAGTTATGTTGCGCAGTTTCCAATAACTTGCAGCTGGGTTGCTGCACTGGAGATGGAGGTCAGGATACCACTATGGAGATTTGTGATTAGGGTTTTAGTTTTGTTTTTGGTTCACATTGAACCCTCAACAGGTCGGAGTACAATCTTGGATACACGGAGGCTCTCGGAGGTTGGTGAGTGATGGATCCGTGAATCTTTGTTTTGGGCAAAGTAGGGGTTGACTTGAAATTGTATGAGTGTGATCGGATTTGCARGTGCTGGGGAGTTTTTTTATTTTTTTTCGGAAATTTATGAGTTGGAGGATGGGTTGATGGATTGGTTCTGTTGATTGTTGCGTGGATCGATGTTTTGGAATTCTTGCACTGTGATTTTGGAATTGAAGGGAAGTTTTGGTAAACCCTGATTTGGGAGAATTGGATGTGTTGTCTTTGGACGCAGGTGTGAACGTGAGGTTTTTGGGGGTTTTAGACGCCAACGGAGGATTTTCTGGTGATGTTGTGGGAATTGGAGATGAAGGTGGTGTTGAGTTGGATCTGGTATAGCTGTTCACCTTCTTCCTGCAGTCGGGTTTTTGTGTTTTGCACGGTTAGTTTTGGCAATTCGAGTTATCGCATTGTGGAAAATCCCTAGGTTAGATGGGGTTTGAATTTTACATTGTGAAGAGCGTTGCATGTATCGATCCAAAAACCCCGGAGCATTGGACAAAAGAAAGTGAATATGATCTACTYAAAAGTGCTTATAGAGAAATGAGGTTCAATTTGGGTGTCTTGGTCCTTTCGGGGTTGATGTAAACTCATTGCAAAGTGAAAATTCTTGGGAGAATTGGTTTGCCATTCGTAAGCTTTAGTCGAACTCTCTGAACATTTTTAAAAATTACGGTTCAATAGTCTGTGTTTGTAGTGACCAGGGATGACCAGAAATTCTTCATTACATTCTTTTGCAGGCATGAAATGCCCCCTGCTAAAACATGTGTCAGGTTCAATTATAAAATTAGGGTTCTACACATGTATATGTACCGACCAGGGRTGACCAGAACTACTTTWTAACGTCCTGTTGCAGRCCAGAAAATGTCCCCTGCTAAAAYTAATGGAGTGACAAATATGCTTAGATTTGCAAGTTCACTCAGTTTTACCTTTTCCTTGGCAAATGCTTGAAARGGARAAAAWTTTATWGAAGGTCTTGGAAGATATCTTGACATATGTTRGGTTTCACATTTGTTACTCCTTGTATATCAGTTGTATTGTTATGGTGGATAAGATTGCATAAATTTTTTAAAGGTTTGTGTATGTTCCTTGCAGGACGTTGGAGATGTTTCCGACCATTTTTCTTCCACGAGCTCAGGAKTGAACCGAACCTTGAAAACATACCACTTCGAAGTCTGTGCTCCTCGCTGGAAGGATTACATTCCTTGTCTGGACAATGCGGGTGCGATTGGAAAGCTGAAAGAAAGCACAAGAGGGGAAATCTGGGAACATCATTGCCCTCGCAGGCATTCCTTGTGCTGTTTGATTGCTGCTCCACTGCACTACAGACTGCCCATCCGGTGGCCGAAAAGCCGCAATGAGGTTTGCATTGACCTTACCCWTGGGATTTACAAGGTTGCAATTAGTCTGGTCGGATAAATTTCAAATATGTTTCAATTGTTTCTTCGTTTACTCTAAATTTTGGATGAACCCACGATCAAGTTTTGTGTAACTCTTATTGTATACCTTCAAAGTTTGAATTTATTAGAATGATTGGATTTGTGGGAGTTGAACGGGAGGATGTACTTCATTGAATTATCAAATACGCTTAAATCTGAGAGATAAAATGATAAACACTAGATGAAAACTGGAAATGGACGTAAAAGGGATTCTCTTTTGTTTYTGAATCTTTCGTGAAGATGCTTCAACAATCTGTTGGTTTGGTCTCTTCCAGCCCTTTAAGTTTACGTTGTTTATAACATCTGGTTCTTGTTTATCAATGGTATCTGCATGTAGATTCGTTTCAACAATGTTCCGCGTGCACAATCACTGGTTGAGAAGAGTGGAGAGAATTGGGTTAAACTTGACAAAGACAAGCTACTATTTCCGGGTGGTGACATTCAATCTGCACGTGGTGCTCATCAATACCTTGATCACATTGGTGAAGTAAGTAACTAGCGCTCGTCTTTAAKGGTGTTCTCGTCATATGACCTTTGGAATTGAATTTATCTTCATTTTTCAAACCAAAATTCAGCATGCATGCACTTCTATTTGTTAAGACATGCAAGTTATTCCTTCATCCAWGTTTCAGTAGTAAGTGGCGATTATGGTTTCCCATACTTCGAAATGGCCATGCTGGTGCGCAGATGTTACCGGGCATTGGTTATGGCAGCAGGACGCGCGTAGCGCTTGATATTGGTTGCGGTGTTGCAAGCTTCGGAGCCTTCTTGTTTGACCGAGACGTTCTCACCCTTTGCATAGCTCCSAAGGATGCTCATGAAAGCCAAGTTGCACTGGAACGTGGTGTACCCGCTCTTGTTGCTGTTTTCGCAACACGCCGACTACAATTTCCCAGCCAAGCTTTTGATCTGATCCATTGTGCTCGCTGTCAGATCGCTTGGACTCGTGATGGTATGATATTCTCACTTTTGAGTGGGCCATGTGGAGAACTTCTGTTCGTTCACTTGCATTTATAGTCTGACCAACGCCTGCATTGTTTTACACTGATCCTCATAACATTCTTGAATTTCAAGCCAGTGCTTCCCATGAATCGAGGCTCCTTTCACTGTTGAAAATCTTGAATGTAAACTTTCCCTTGAAATGCCACTGTATGACGCGAATTATTCTTGTTATGGTAGTATTGTAGAAGCCCCACAGACTTATCATTCAAGAATGTCATGCTGGTGATATATGATTTGATTCCTGTGTTTTTCACAATTTGATTGATTTAAGTGGTTATTTTTAACATCAAAACGTCAGTCTTTTAGGGTACCTTAGGGAGTAATTATAAAAGTCTGGAAGCTAATATACAAGGTTGCAATTTACGCAGTCTACATTTTACTTGTGCTGAAKTGGTAAGGTTGTGCTGGTGCAATCAGATGGGATTTTGCTKGTAGAGGCAGATCGTGTGCTCAGAGCTGGTGCATTCTTTGTGTGGTCACCCCAAGACAATCAAGATCTTGTATGGAGAGGTACCTTGCATCCTCAACTTTGAAGGACCAAGACACCCAGATTTGGCCTCATATTATTTAAGCAGTTTTCAGTAGGTCATGTGGCGACTTGCTGTGGGTTTTTTGTTAATTTATTGATCAATGTTTTTCTATGATTCTGGTGATATAAAATTTATTCCCACCTGAAATGTTATTTTCACAATATGATCAATTGTCTTGGTCATTTTTAAACTAAAAAATCTTGGTCCTCTGAGAAGTGATGCATGATGCATGAGTGTCTCTTCATTCTCTTGCAGAAATGGAGGAGCTGGCAAAACGACTCTGCTGGGAACAAGTCGGAAAAGATGGGTTTCTTGCCATCTGGCGCAAGCCTCGAAATAATAATTGCTTAAGGAGTCGGTCATCAGACTCAGGCCCTGCGCTCTGTGATGCAGCTGCTGATCCTGATGAAACTTGGTAAGTTCACTTTTGTGTTTTTTTAGCCCTTAACCCTAAACCTCAAACCGGAAGGGCTTGAACTAAAGTGGTGATGAACCGCTAAGTGCTGGAACTAAACATGATAAGATCACTTTTGAAAATTAGTAATAAATAACTGAAACTCTTCCAATACAACCTGGTCCCTTTGAAATCTGATTCACGTGGGGGGCAATAAATGTGGAAAATAATGCAAGAGTTACAGGAAATGGACAGGTATAGGCCATTCACCAAGTGCTATGCATTCTCTCTATATTGAATGTCAGACTTTCAGTCTTTCTTTTTTAATCTCCATCTAAAGTAATTACACTGTATATCATTTGAATAAGCATTTGAGCATGACCATGACCATGGTTCCTCTTATTAAGTTGTCTTAGATTTTGTTGGCTCTTGTTGGGAGTCAGTAGGGGATTCCACATTCTCTTAGAATGCATGCTTTGGACACAATAAGAATAAACTGCAAATTTTTTAAGTGCTGAAAATTCGTGTGCCCAATATCGACCCTAAGGCTCTCATGAATAGAGATTCTACATTTTAAGCACATTGTAGTGCAAGAATCTATTTTGCAAACAGGTTGCGATTAGGTGTAGTTATGTTCCACTGGAGAAGGATGAGTTCTCACAAATGTTATGGGTGTTGTAGGTATGCTCCACTGCAACCTTGCATTACTCTGCTCCCTGAAAATGGATTTGATGGACACGTCCCAGAATGGCCCGAGAGACTTTCAACTCCTCCTTTCAGGCTGGGGAGTGTGGACATGGATGCTGGACTTCTAGCAAGGCGTGAAGTCTTCAAATCAGACCAGAATTATTGGCTCGATGTTGTGGACGGATACCTTCGAGGTCTGGGACTTCACAAGGAACAGTTCCGGAACATCATGGATATGCGAGCTATGTTTGGAGGGTATGAATCTCAGCCTCACTTAGTTTAGAACTTCTTTGTTGTATATTCATCTCAAAATATCCTGTAGATCTATATTAAGATTGCATTTATTCAACATTGATTTGCACTACATTTTCATTAACATAACAACAATCCAATATGAGGATCATTTAAATCTAATGGATTTGAACTTAACATTGAGAACTTCGTCAAGTTAACAGATGTTTTTTGTGATGTTCTTCTGATTAATGATTATGATTTTTGACAGATTTGCAACGGCATTGGTGAACCTGAAAGTGGATTGGTGGGTAATGAATGTTGTTCCCATTAGTGGACCTAATACTCTACCCATCATTTACGAYCGGGGACTAATTGGCGTTTCACATGATTGGTGAGTCTCTCTTAATACTSAGGTATTAGAATTCTCCTATAAGTAATGGTGTGTAGTCCCTTTTTTTAATTCCAACTTGTTTTCGCACTGGATTGTAGTCAAAGTTTTGTCTAGTTTTGCGCTTTTTGGAAACTATTACACCTCATAGTTGCATCCAATCTATTAGCATCTCCTTGCCAAAATTGGGGTTGCGGTCTCAGTTTTTTTACCAGAGTTTCTTTCATTGCCTTGTGTTCAGGTGTGAGCCTTTTGACACATATCCAAGGACTTACGATATGTTGCATGCTGTTGGAGTTTTCACCCATGAGCAAAAAAGGTTCTCCCCATTCCAATTCTTTTTCTAAGTGTGCTCATCAAATGGGCTATCTGTCACTCTTATAATGCTTATTTGATACAACAGGGGAATCATGCTTGTGTGTACACTCTGTTATTGATAAATGGGGACATGGCTTCCTCAAAATTCTTCCAACTAGCAGTTTCATCGAATTAATCGAAAGAAAATTCATTGAGCATCATAGAATGAGTTACGAGAGAAGTTTGCATGGAGAATGCAATAGAGCTTTCTCCTTAACCCATTATTTTTCTTCCTAAAGAATATGAATGAAATGTAAGGGAATAGAGATGAAGTTTCGAATTCAACGAATTCATTGAATTCGACTATGACTCCTATTAACCCATAAACCAGGCCGAGGCCATTTTCTAGGCCATGAATAAGAGAGCATCTTTGTGTGTAGGACAGAAGTGCAACAATTCATCCTCGGAATTAGGGGTGGTCGGAATTAGGGGTGGAAAGGGAAGATTTTCTACAATAGTTTGACTTTCAATGCATGCTTTTGGATTTTTTTTAAACCAATGATTCCCACGGTATCAAAATTGATGATTTCCACAGTCACCAGCTCGTCATTTAAAGGTTAATTCAATACACCAGAATCCTTAATAGAATCCTTGATAGATCAGATTCGTTCTATTTTTCACTAGTTGTGTGAGCTTCTATCTGCAAGGTCATTGGATTTGGCTTTTTGCAAAAAGAATGGATCAACACATTTATAAATAACAGAGGAACTTGCTACGCAACTCCCAGATGTAACATTGCTCATGTTGTGAAATATGTTTTGTGTTTTTCAAAGATTATTTCATGCTCATGTTGTGAATTATATTTTGTGTCTTCAGGTGCAACATCGCTCACATTTTGCTGGAGATGGATCGCATTCTCCGCCCTGGAGGCTGGGTGCTGGTGCGGGAGTCCAACGGCATGGCCTACGAAGTGCAAGCCCTGGCCAAGTCTTTGCGATGGAAGACGAAAATGCTGGAAACGGAAAGCGGTCCTTTCGGACAAGATAAGCTCCTGTCTTGTCAAAAGCCTCTCTGGCATAGCTAAARGKWRG
>VACF01000392.1:0-26778 GCA_006891605.1 Pleurozium schreberi | reverse complement strand
CCMAAAWWWTKSYTTTTTTTYYMTGTTGAGCATAGTTTCTGTGCCAATTGTTTATATGTTTATTTTGGCAAATGAATGAGGATTCCAATGCATCAAAGAATGCAGTATTTGGTTATCGAATGCAAATGTTTTGGAAGGTCACGGTTTTTTTTAGAATTAAGGTGTTGACTCCTAAAATCGCCTTTACTCTCCTTACAAGCATAGTTATTATGCCAAATGTTTATGTGTTGTTTTGGAAAATGAAAGAGGGTTCTATCACTTCAAAGAATGCATTGCATACAAACACACACTATGCTCAACAATGCTCTTTCATTCACACGAGGATTCCATTGCACTAAAGAATGTGTTTCTTGGATATTGTATGCATAAGTTTTGTTGGACCAAAATTTAATTTGAGGTAAAGTCACAAATGGTGGAAAATGAAGTCCATGGAAGGCACAAAAGGAAAAGTACTTCAAGGGAAGGATGTTGCTAATTTAAGGTAGTAGTTTTGGGGTGTTCCAAAAGTCTATTTGAGACTTGGATGGAGCTCGATGGAGCTCATTGTAGTTGGCTTTAAGGCCACTTTTTGTTATATGAGTGAGTAGCTACCTTCACCTAAAAAGCATACAAAAGCCAAGTCAAGGGTTGACAAGATTTGGCATGAGTCTAATGGTTGGCATCATCCATTGTACATGGCAAATGGGATTTGGAGGAGTTACTTGGAACATAATTCAAAAAAGAAGGTGAGTTGGTGACCTCCGCAAGTGGAGCAATTTAGAAGTCAAAAAATTTCAAATGAAAAGAAATTATAATGCTAAAAGAAGCAAGTGGATGCTAGAGAATGAAAGCTCCTTAGTAGTAAGTGCCACATGAGAGTAGATTTGGGGGTAGTAGAGTGTCGTTTCTTGCCTCTTTTCAATGCAAGAAGGGAATAGATGGTTGTTGTTAGGGCTTTGATTATTAAAATAATAATAAAATAAAAAATAAAGTAAAATAAATAAATAAAAAGTTTTTAAAAATCCAATTTATAAAAAAAAAAGACATGGTCAAAGTTCGGCCACGTCACAACACTATTCTAGTGTACAAAATGTGTAGTTCCTACTTTCCCGCAATTTGGAAACTCACAACCTTCTATCACCCAAAATCTCTTCTAATGCTTAAAAAACCTCAAAGGAGGGAGCACACGCCATAGTATTATCAAAGACATTAATGGTTTAAGTAGAAGACAATGTCACAACCTTTAGTGTGCTTGTAACTCACAAGTGTAAGTGGAGCACATACCACAAGTGTAAAAGTAACCAACGTAAGTGGAGTTGGTAAAGTGCCAACTTCAAATGTAAGACAAAGGGATTCAAGAACCCTCGTAGCGGTGCTAAACAAGCACCGCCCCATGTCCAAAGCTTGGGGAGATCTGACTCTTTGTAATTTAAAATATGCACCTGCGTTAAGAGGGTATTTGATGTGGGGCTATTTAATCAAAATTATTGTATTTAGGATGACCATACTTTTATATGAAAAAAAGATACTAGGGGCATATTTCCAATACCACATGGTTTTTATAAATTCATTCATGCAGTTTTTGGGTCTATCTTACATATAAAATTTATGTGTCCAATTTTTTCCCACCCAATCCTTCTTTACAAATTATTCCTTTCCTCTACTACATACATCTATAGGAGATACACCATGAAACCGACAACAATTAATTCAATTCTAGTTTCATTGACCAAGTGGTAGTTTTGAATCTTTCAAGGCTAATTGTCTGTTGAAAGGACAAATGAAAATCCAAGTAGGTCCCTATGAAGTTAATTTAGATGTTTACAAATTTTGGTAAAAGGTATGAATATTCATCTTCTTAGTTGAAGTATGATTTTTTTCCAATTGAACGCCCAAATTAAAAGTTATGCTACCTTGAACTTTTGGGCAACTCAAGCAATTTGGGCATCTTGGGAGGCATCTTTTGCAAATATGCTCATCAATTCTCGAAATTTGGCATGTATGCAACTGATAAAATATAGAAAAATATCATCAAATAAAATTTAGTTCTCACATCATKTACAAAGAAGAGTCAATTTTTGTTGCTATGTTGACATGGCTTCAAGAAAAAACGTAATCTTCTAACTTCAAGCTCTATAATGTTGCAATCTAAGTAGTCAAGTTCTTTCTCACATATTTCAAATGTCTATGTCTAATTTTTAATCATTTAAATTTCAATATAAAATGGCTTCATCGCACAAGAAATCATCAAAAAAACGACTAGAGTATTACCAATGTACTTAACCTCCTTGCATTGCAAATTCATTTAGAATAAGCTAGACTCCATATTTGCTTCTAAACTTTTTTCATGAATGAATCTAGCATCATACAAGTATGAATAGTTGAAATCCTCTTTTTTGTGGAGTAAAATTTTACTTCAAGAGGAATCAAAGTTTGTTGACCCTATTTTGTAGGAATGAAGAAAAGGTTTTTTTCTCACTTCAAAGTTCAAACATTATAATGTGATTTTCAATCCACACAGTCAAATGGGCTACAAAATTCCATGCATTTCTTAACTTAATTAATACACATTTTCACAATTGGAACTTTAAGAAAAATTATTTTGGGTGTTGAAAGAAACACCTATACTATTTGTTTAAGTTTTATAAAAATTGTTGATTTTTTTTCAAGAGTGTTCTAAATTTAGAAAATTAATTTTTTAAGCAAAATAATACCTGAAGAAACAAATTTGGACCTGAAATTTTGAGCAGATGGTCTTCTAATGAATTTGTAGCTAAGGGCGAAAGAAGTTTTAGAAATAATTAATTTTATGTAGTGTGGAAGTCTATAAAGTGAGCTTCTTTTTGTTCGCACACATGTTTCTTGCAATCATCTTTTTAGGCAATGCATCATGATAAAAAATTGGCATTCTAGACTTTTCCTCTTCCAAAACACCTTCCACCCTTCACGGGTTAATAAGAAGTTTACAGTGACTACTTTAGAATCCCTATTGAAATTATCCTATGAACATCCCATTCAATATGAGTGTGTTTAACACATACGGCTTCAAAGATTGAAGTTAAATGGATTGTAAACTCCATCCTCATATTGTACAATTTTTAGTTTGTTGAATTTACTTGAAATTTTTGCAAAGCCCCTATCTATCAATACTAACTTATTAATAAAAAAAATCCTACTACATGGTGTTTTTATATACCCTAATATATATATACATAAAATAGAGTATGTAATATTTTATGGACCCCATACTAGCTCCTACATATTGTATAAAATTTTCCCCCTTTGAATTAAATGCACCCTATCTTTTAACTCACGTAGTTGTCTAAAAAATTAAGACATTAGATGTTTTTTGGACCGTCTAGAAGACTACAAGTTCCCGGGTTGTGGGAACACATTGGGAACTCTGGGAACTCTGCCACGTATGTAGTCTGACGTGGCACAGAGATTGCCACGTCAGATAATATTAATTTATTAATTATTAATTATTAATTATTTAAAAAATAATTTTTTGAAAAAAATAATAATTTTTAAAATCAATTTTTAGTTTCTTTATACTTTCTAAGATTTCTGCAAAAAAAAAAAAAAAATCTTTTTTTTTTTTAAATTCAAAATTTCAGATCAGCAGTCGCTGGTTCCCTGTGCAGGGAACAGTTTCAAGGAACATCCCTGAAACAGGCTCTTGCGGGGCTGAAAAAACATCTAATGGTGATTTCCTTGGGGTCTGAAGGGGCTAGGATTCTAGGAATAACAAGGGCATCTCAGCTTAAATAAGCAAGGTAGACTAGTCAATGTGCCATCATGGCATTCGTTTAGGGTGTCACGTTGGAAATGGTATTACCTTGATGGCCCATGTAAGACTAAATGTAATGTACTTGTGTTCGATACTAACTAAGGGCCGCTTCACACTACGGCACAAGGTCGAGAGTCCGTCAATTTCAGCCAATCAAATTTCAGAAACCCAAGAGTTTGGCCTCTCGACCCTTCACACTATGCGGCACAGCCCAAAGTCCATCGCCCTCAAAACTGCCTACATGGCAGCCAAATGCCTACATGGCAATGGAATTCGACGGACTCTCGATCAAAGTTTGGGTCGCCATTTTTTGGCGACCCAAACTCGGAGAGGAACGATATAAATAAAAAAAATGGAGTAGGTTTGGACTTTGGGCTTGGACTTTGGCCTTTGGAGGCTTCACACTATGGCCGGCCAAAGGCTCCAACTTGGGCCTATTTATTGCCCATTTCCATGGACTCTCACCAAAGTTTGGACTCTCAATCCCACGGCCTCTCGACTTGGACGGCCATAGTGTGAAGCGGCCCTAAGATGGCATGTGCAGGTGAATATTTGAGATAAGTGCCAAGGTTAGATTGCCGTGAGCACAATACAAAGAAAGTATGAATTTTCAATGTCATAATTAAGATAACAATTAAAATCAATCCAATTTTCATTGAAATTAGATGTACTTGCTTAAAATTAAAGCACCTCATAGTGATAGAGAAACTTTTTCTAGTCCCATTGCCTCTATTGTAAGGTTAAATGACAAAAAAAAACATTTGATCGGAAGTTATTAGATAATTAAAAAAAAAATGCACTCCATGTGGTTTTGAGTATATTTTCAAGGTTGTAGTAATAATCTACACATTTTCAAAGTTGAAATATAAGATGATATATATATTGAAAATTACTTACTTACTTTGAATGGACACCTTTGAAGCATGAAATGTCTAAACTTTCATTAGTTGCTTCAAAACAATTCTCACCTCTCATTGGATGTTTTTCAAAATTTGTGTTGGTTTTGGATCATGGAAGTTCATTTAACCATAAAAGGAAGTTGAGGATGTAAAAAATCTAATGGATGTAGAAACAAAAAATGCACCTATAGGGCCACTCGGTAGGGCCAATAATCAAAGTATTTTGGTGACTATCTCAATCATGGAGGCCATGTCTTTCTAGAGTTAAGGCTATTTTCATATGTTGGAGAATGGAACCTATTGCAATTAGGTGCTTCCATCTTACTTAAGGTAAACCACCTTATTACAAGCAATAAAACTCACTGTAAACACTTTTGGAATAATCCATTAAAGTCTTGCATTTGAATCCATCACAAACCCTTTCTCAAAATATGAGATTTGGGCTATATTAGGTTGCATTAGTGGCCACAATCAATGTGTTGAATAAGGTGATGGAGTGATTAGTAATTGCAATAGGAGCTCCTACCTTTCAAGTGTAAATTCATTATATGGAGCAACTTTTTTAGGCCTTCATGTTGAAGTTATATTAAAAAAATATGTGAATGCCCTTGGTGAGTAAGATGACTACCGTGGATACAATTTTGTTGATTTTGGGGTAGTTAAGAGAGTCTTTTGGTCCAATTGGGCAACATACTTAAAAAATTCACTGCAAATTCATATTCTTTCAAAAAAATAAAATTTTAATTTTTCTTCCCACTTCTCACATTTATTTAACTCAGTGTGCTTGTCCCTTGAAAGTTAAGGTAGATTCAATAGACACCTCTCAATCAAAAAGTCATAGATGTAATCTATTTGATAGCCTTACCTTCATTCTTATACTTGAGGTGATTGATAATATATTGTGCTATCCTCGTGTACCACGATGGCTATAAGGAAGAGGGGAGAAATTAAGGTATGATCTTTTGAAATAGAACATTGTAAATAGAAAATGTAGAGAGGAAGATCTCATTACATGAAATTTGAGGGCAAGGAAGGGTCATTTTAGGGTTGTTCCTCTAGTAGAATAAAAACTACAAAGTAGTCATTGTTGCCAGAGTTTTTTAATTTTTTAATTTAAAAGTAAAAAAATAAAAAATAATCTTCAAAATATCTAAATTGTATTAAAAAACTAATAAATGATTTTTAAAAATAATTTAAAAATAATTAATTAATTCATATTATCTAACATGGCAGTCTCCCGACTAATGTGGCGAGTTTCCATAGCCCGAGAACTCAAGATAACTTGTGGTCTTCTAATGGGTTCAAATCTCATGTAATGATATAGAAGAACAACTTTGGAATGAAGAGCTAAGCTTTATAAAGCTTGTCATTTTTAAAAAAAGGGTTGTCTAATTCAAAAGTCTTGCTTAGGCATGGGTATGTTTTTGCCCTATACTTACTTGTCGAAAACTATTGAAACGAGACAAGTTTTAGAGTGGAAGTTGGTGGAAGTTCGTAACTATTACAGAAGTTGGTGCTACTAGGAAGTGTCCCTCTATAGCAAAGTATATAGGGTTGCACATGCAAGCACTAATAGCTAATTTTATGAAGTTCCTCCCTAAACCTGGTCAAAGATGTTAGCTTTGCCCATCCAAAAAATTTGTGCTGCAATATAACTATGAGGGAGAAGCCATGTGCTACTTTTTCAGGATCTTTCCATATTTAAATAACTCACAATCTTCAATAACTAAAGCCATTTTCCAATTTTGCATGACTCATGAAGCCCTACCCATGTACAAAAAAAATATGTGAAAAAAGAAATTTTTGTGCCATGGGCGTCACGGCACTCATAAGTCGTCCATTGGACCACTATGGTCTACCGCGGTGTTCTAGTGTTAACCCTTAAGTGCTCCAACATCCATATTTTGGATGATGAATAAAGGGCTTGCAAGCGCTATCTAGTCCACTAAGTTTTCACATTACAAAATATCTAAACCTTGCAAAAGGCCGTGAATTTTTCTGCAGCGGTGCAAGTGGAGAATTTTTTAATTTTTTTTCTATCACATGACATGGCACTATTAGTGCCACATCAGATTGCGATTTAAAAAATAAGTTTTAAAAAAAATTTAACATTTAAAATATATATTTTTTCTTTTTTTTAAAAATGATTTTTATTTTTTCAGTATTTGCACCCTGCCCACCTCGCGGTAGAATTCTAAATGGCCCTTTGCAGGGTTTAGATTTTTTGTAATGTTCATCGAAAGTATTATTTGAATGTTGAAAAGACAACCTTCTTTAATGACCAATTTCAAGAAAAAAAAATTTCATGTAAAGCATTTAAGTGGAAAAAAAATTTTAAATTTTCGAGTCATTCCCCTGTCATAGGCTGGTTTATTCATCTCAATTCCGGATAAGGTAGGCACCTCCAAAATGGCACTTGAACTTAAACCGCCATTTTCAAATTGTGTACATCTCCAAAACCAATTATGTACCTGTGTTAGAAACGCTTTTAGAAACAAACTTTGACCCTCCATAACTTTTGCCTACTGTATCCAAATGGCGTGTTCTTTGGTGCATTGGAACCTCCTTTCCCTTGCGGACAAGATATTATGAAATTTTGAACAGCATAATATACACAGTAACAATTTGTGGCGCTTTTTGGGTGTGCCCACCTTACCCATCAGGCCATCACAGGCCATCACAGAATCTGATGGATCCACACATCCGGAATCTACAATAGCAAGCTCGACGAAGTTACTATTTCGTCCTAGGAATCTGGACTAATCTCGTCCGTCTCGTCGAAGTTACTATTTTCGTCCTGGAATTTGGACTAATCTCGTCCGTCTCTTTGGTCCACTTGGCGATAGTGTAAGTGGATGATCTCCAAGGTGAACATTTGTGACATGGCGACCGATGTCACCGACACGTGGAACAACACTGGACCCCTGCCACGCAACTGGTTTGTCCAGTTGAGCTAATCTCTCCCTCAGTCCCCCACTAACTTAACTACTCTCTAATCACACCTAATGCAACACTAATACATCACTAAACTACACCAATCCCTCACTAATCACAGTAACGCATCACTAACCAACCGTGTCTCGCAGGAAGACACAGCTCTGTCATCGTCGTCATCGTCTCCAACGAGAGATCTGGAATGTGAAGCCGATAAAAGGCCGTGGAGAATCCGGACTGTAGACATCCGACACCACTGTAACACACTGTAGAAATTTGTGAAGCGAGTGTATGCTTCTGTATAGATTCATCTGTTTTCTCCCCCTCCATTTCCAGTTTTTTTCAGAGTTTCTGAAATTAGCAAAYTTGATTTTCTTCTTGTCGAGAATTGGGTCAGAATTGGGTTAGAATCCGGTGASAATTAGGTTTGAAATTGTTCTTGTGATTGCACTTGACAATGGAGGACGAAGCATTCGATGAGTTTTTGCAGACGCCGATCATGGGACGGAAGAAGCTGACGAAGGAGGAGCATGAGGAGGAGGATTTGGAGCAAGGGAGTGCTTCCGTGAGAGTGAACGTGGCCTCGCACCAGGCGGTGACGCGAGGCAACGGCGCAGCGAGAACGACGTCGTCGCGGGAGGCGAGCTGTGGCGGTGGGCGCAGCCAAGGACTGCAGCCGCAAGTGGTGTGGGGCTATTGTCTGCTGCGAGGGCTCGCCGACCACGACATGGAGGATCTGATCGTCGCCGAAGTGCGGACTGTGAACGACGAGGAGGTGYGGATCCCATTCTCTCTCACTTCCGTTTCATTGCATTCCGTTCCGCCTCAGTTTAGGGTTTCGAGGGAGACTTTCTTTCTACTGTTCTCATCTGCGACTCCACTACTCCGATCTGCTAAAATGCGGCCTCACGATGTTTTGATTAGCAGTTTCGAGGAGGGAGTCTTGCTTTCGTTCAATTCGTTGTCAGGTTTTCGACCAATACTTACATTGCTCAGCGCTGATTCTGATGATCAAGTCCTTCTCCAGCACTGTCAATGATGAATGGAATTGATCTTTCAGACTTTCAGTTACTAATTGATGCAACTTGAATTGTCCGTCTGTTCAATGCAGGTAGCCTGCTTCGCCGTCTTCGACGCCCACAACRGCTCCACAGTCGCGCAACACCTCCAATCTCACCTCTTCTCCAACATCCTCAACGAGGACTCCATCAAATCCAACCCCTCAGCTGCCACTCGCAACGCCTACCTCCTCACCGACCGCACCATTCTCTCCTCTCCCCACACCGGCGGCAGCACATCAGTAACAGCAATGCTCTACAACAATCACATAGTCGTCGCCAACGTCGGCGATTCACGCGCCATTCTCTCCAAATCTGGCAAAGCAATCCAGTTGTCGGTGGATCATGACCCTGGAAGACCAGCAGAGAAGGCGAGCGTGGAAGCTCGCGGCGGCCATGTGACGCACTTGCCTGGAGATCAGTGGCGTGTGGACGGGCAGTTGGCGATTGCGAGGGCGTTCGGGGATGCGGGCTTGAAGGAGCACATGAGTGGGGAGCCAGATGTGGTGGAGRTCGAGGTGGAGAAGGAATGTGAGTTTCTGGTGTTGGGGAGTAACGGCTTGTTTTCGATGTTTGATAATCAGGAGGTCGTGGATCGSGTGAGAGAAGGRGGAGGGRATGCTGTSAARGTTGCGCATGAGTTGGTGGTGGAAGCGAGGAGACGGCATGGGGAAGATGATGTTTCCTGCATTGTTATCATGTTCCAGCAGTCGTAGTAGGCGTGGAGGAGACAGGTTTGTCTTCACTACTTTAGGAAACAGTTAGCTAGCAAACCGTTTCATTAAGAATATATTAGGAGTTGACTGTTGCTATTTTTCAGATTAGTAATTGGAAAATGTTGATCTTGCACAACAACGGTGATCCTGCAAACCGATTTTGATCTTGCAAACCAATGTTGATTTGCAGATCTTTAGTGTAGTAATCATGGAGTTTCCATTTGCAAAGCAAGTTCGTTTATGAGTTTATTAGCAAATAGCTGTGGCCGTTTGCAGATTGGCAATTTGATCTTGCAAAACAAGAAAACTGTAGTCTTGAGTGTGCCCGATTGAAGGCAAGGCGAACCAAGTCTGGATATTTGGCTGTCAGACCATTGAGGGGAAATGTAAAAAGTTCACCTTTGATACGAAAATTGCTTGATCTCTGAAATCAGTTTGTTA
This sequence comes from Pleurozium schreberi, assembly GCA_006891605.1. NCBI lineage: Eukaryota > Viridiplantae > Streptophyta > Bryopsida > Hypnales > Hylocomiaceae > Pleurozium > Pleurozium schreberi. Next base: position 16,961 of record VACF01000392.1, on the reverse strand, counting down.
TCATCTTCCAGGAGCCTTAAGAATCATGGAGTACTTGTCAGCAAAGCAGTTTCGCTAATAAGAATCTACTAGGAATTAGCTGTTGGCATTTGCAGATTAGGAATTAGAAAATTTGATCTTGCAAACTAATGGTGATCTGCGTATATCTCAGAACTCTAGTGTAGTAGTCATGGAGTAAATAATTTTACAGTGGAACCTCTCTTAAGCGTTAGAGCAACCCCACCAGTGAGTTCCCTATCCCTAAAAATTTAGGGAGGACCTCAAATAGAGATAGGGATATGGAACCTTCACTGCACCAAGCTTTTTCAAGTTTTGTATCCCTAAATTTTACAAAACTTGCCAAAAGTTGCGCCCCAATTGTGTATCACGAGCCTCATTTGGAGAACTTGTTAGGTCTAATCTGTATATGAAGTCTCAAAAACAAATAGAGAAAGGGATATGGAACATCTAGAGGAGATACTCTTACTCTATAAACAAATAAACCTCTTTAACAAAATGTAATCAAACCAATTCTGGAGTGGCCACATTACAAACATTATGACTACATATGACCCTCTATAAACATATAAACCTTCGTAATGTAATCTTGTCATATTGATCTTGGACCTATTGCTTTAGACAAGTTCTATTGTAGATAGTTTAGCAAACAATTAGGAAATTGTTTTAGTAGGAATATATTAGAAATTGATTGTTGGTATTTACATATTAGCAATTGGCAATTTTGATTTGCATGTCCCTTAGATTTCAAGTTTATTGTGCCCAATTGAAGGTAGGGCAAATGAAGGCTTGTAAACAATCCATCTATGCTACAAAAGCCTATGATCCTATAGCATGGGTCCAATTTTTGAGTAGATCCTACTCAAACTTCTTCACATGTAGCTTTTGTCAATACAAAGCTCCCTTGAACCTTGGCTCTTCCCTTCTGACTAATTAAATTTTGAGTTGATTGTGAGCATGAAACTACTGAGATTTTGAATATAATTCTTTAATGCTTCAATCTTTTTTTTGAATTTTGACATATTTTTTTGCTAATATCTTAATATTAAAGATATAATTTCCTTCAATTTCATCAAATTGGTCATTAAGAGATGTCATCTTTGAAGATTCAAGAATTGCTTTAGATGAATGAAAAGATATGTGGACAACACATTGGCTTGAAGTAATTTGGTCATTGTTTAGAATATGGATGTCAAAGGTCTTAGAACAAACTTCCATGTTCATAGAATTGGCCCAAATTTGAAAAAAAGAAAAAAGAAAAAATCACAAAATTTTGCATGGAAGTATACAACGATTGCTATTGGAAAAATTGGATTTACTAGCTTGCAAGATTTGGAAGGGAGGCATACAAAAAAGTAGGGGAGACAAGTTTTTTATTTCCAAATAATTCTTTTTTAATACTGGACTTAAATTCTTGGTTGCTTTGAGTTTGACAGCAAGGAAAATCTACTCCTAAATTGTAGTTTCTCTCCACTCCAAAAGAAGTTAAAGCATTATGGAATTGGAGGAAGTAATTTCAACTCTAAATTTCATTCTCGATTCCAACACAACCTAACATTCCTAACCAATTCTAGGAGCCTTATGCATTTCTAAAATGCATAACATGCCCCTAAGCAAATGACAAGCAATTTTCAATTCCTTGGCATCACCTAGCATAGTAGGAAACAATGCACCGATACTCAACTCAAAATTAAACTTAATCTTTAATGCTTGACTCTTTTTTGAATTTTTGCATATTTCTGCTTATGTCTTTAAAAACATATTTTATTTATCTCAATTTCATCAAATTTGACAAATAGAAAGTGTGGTTTAAAAAAATTCAACATTGGTTTTGAAGAATGAGAAGTTTTGTGGTCTAAGAAATCCCTAGAACCTCTTTGTTCATCATGCACAGCTTAGGACGTCAAGCCATACTACTAAGGAATTAATTTGGTTGGCAAATATCTTATGTTCAGCAAGAAAGATGTCTCAAGTTTTTTATCAATGTTATGAACATGGATATCTTACTCTTCAAGGATAGAATTGTATTCATGATGAGAAGATTGCTGATTGTGTGGCCATGTATACAATAAGCAATGATCTCAAATTGTGTCTACACTTAACAAAACTTCTATCAATATACTACACCAAATTTTCTATTTCCTACAAGAAAGCTAGATTTGGCATAGATCAAGTCATTCTTGCAAGAAAGAAGTGCCACATGTCATCTTGTGATTGGTGTGAGGTGACGTGGACTGTGACAATCTGATATGAAAATTCAATTTTGGCAATTGAGTGCTATTGGCCGAATCCAACCTTCATGTACAATAGTTACAAGGAAATTAACATGGAGTAAGTGATACAATAGAACCTCTTTGAGTTGGTCATATATAAGGTGGGAGAACCCATTACCGCACATGTTTCCAATGATGGGCCCTAGATTCACCCAATTGTGTCCCTAGACTTTGGTGAATGTGTCCTCCAAATGTTTAATTTTGATTGGCTAACACATGTAAAGGACACATACTTAACTTTGATTTGTTAGCAACTAGTTTCAATAGAGTTCAGATTTGAATGCACACATTTGACAATTTCAGGTGGTCTATGAAGCTGGTGCTTTGAAAAATCATAGAAATTACATACAACATCCAAAAAACTAATTTTTTTTAAATATTCATGATTTTCACTCACTAATACTTCAAAAATAAAATTTGTAGGAAAAGATGCCTCCAACTATGCTAAATTGTTTATATTGATGATTTTGGGTGTTTCCACCTTAAGCCAATAAACCTCCATAAGCCAATGTTGGTGTCATACCCACCTCAAATTGGGCCACATTAAGGTAGCAGGTCCATAAAGCACCCATCTAAGGGTTGAAGTTGAATTTTGGCAAGGTGAAACTGCTTGAAATAATTTTCAGTAAATTTTCCTTGAAAGACAAATGGAATTGGCATCTAACCCAAGTTGTTTCTTATTTTTTGGAGATTTGTGGAATTAGTTACAAATTTTCGAAGTTGCAAAAGAGTGCATTTCAATGGGCTCTAATACTGACCACCTCCTCAAATGTAGACTGCTTGTACATTGGAGAGTACAAAATATACCTCCAGAGCCTGACTAGTTTTAGAACCTGCTCCATTTTCGGACCTCCTACTTTAGACTGCATCTGACCCTCTGTAAGCCAATAAACCGCTGTAAGTCCATGTGTCAGACCGGCGTCAGACCTACTGGGTTAGAGAGGGTGTAACTGTAATTAGGTGAATTTGAATTYTTACTGTACCGCATTTCCGCATTTCCTGTGGCAGTGTTTTTTGCAACTTGAATTACTAAATGGAAATCAAATTTGGTACCACTGGGCAGTCTGGGCATTGGCGGTAATGGCAATCAAATCGTACCTTCCCGTCTTCCCAGATTCTGACGATCTGACTCATCCTTCCTGAGTCATCCTTATCGACTCCCAAAAAAATCTGCAGATGCCATACCGCCGATGAGAGCCCTTTTAGACTTTCTAACTCAATCAACTGCTCTGCAATTGGCCAACTAGACTAAAACGAAAAAAAAAACAGGAACTGGGAAACTTTGGGAAATGTATTTTCCTGCAAATTGTTTATGTAACAACAAACAGGAATGGCTACCTGTTTCTAAAAGGCAACTGTTCAAGAAATTGATTTTGTGTTCAACTGTGTCAAGCACCTACAAAATTCATTGTTTATTCTTACGGACATATAGTAACCATAAAGAGAATGTTTTGATTCCAAGACACAAGGAAAAGTTTAGATAATTGAATAATAAGAATGCTTATTTGGACGAGTTTAGGTGCACCTATCTTACCTGAATGGTTGAGCCTAAGAATTGAACACTTTGCTCACAGAACATGCCGAACAGTATTCGGCATTCAGAAACCCAAAAGAAAAGAAGAGCAGTAGAACGTCACCACATTCACATTCTATTAACACTTTCGATAAATGAACTGAAGTCAAGAAGACTGCACGCAATATAAAAAGCAACACACAACAATATCGAAGTATGAAACTGTTATGAAAATTTGTTTGTGCAAAACTTTCTGCCGACCTCAATGTAAGGGCGAGAGTACAATTTGTGCACAACTATGAGTACCAAGATGAACACCACCACCAGCATTACAATCAAACAAGGCCCTCCACCGATTCTACATTTGCAACTATACAACTTACAGATCTACAATTCTTGTCCCTGCATACAAACGACATCTACATTACAGCGCGGGGCTGTTGAATGCGATATTGAGCACCCTTCTTGGTGGAATTCGGCGCCTTACAAGGCACCTTATCCAGATTCTTCACAGGCTTACACCACGGCGCTTGCTGCTTCGGGTTCAACTTCACATCTCTGACCTGACTGATGTTGGACAAGCTCAAATCGTCCTCTAAAAAGCCTGCAAGATCTTCAGAAACAAGCACGGCACTGGCGTAAGTAACCCAAACACGGAACGGAGATTCGTGCAATAGTAATGCGTAATAAGTTACCCATGTACAATATGTGTCATACACACAAATGTATAACACATCATACAGACAAATGTACAACACATCATACCGACACATGAATGACACATCGCACATACAGACATCTGTAAACACATTATACACACGAATATCTTGTATAGAATGAGATAATTCTCGGATCCTTCACGATCAAAGAGGCTTCCAGGAGATACATCGTAGATGCAATACTCATGTTTCGTGATACTTCTATCTTCGTCACATGGCATCCAAGTAACACTTGTTCTAGGACATTGAAATCCTCACCAAATAGTTCACAATACAGACGCAAAATACACGAATCCACAAAATACCATTATAACACTGAAACCCACTAATGATAGCTGCAAGACACGGAAAGAAATATCCTATCACCGAAAGTACAGTAAGCGACCACTACGCACACATCGTCAAGATCAAACAACAAACATACCGAACAGCAAACCTCAATCAAAACACAAACAATAGAGAGTTCCAATGCAATAGGAACAAAATCAGTAAAAATCAGCATCCCCARGGACTRACCTTCCTCATCGACACCATCRAGATAYAAAGCCTCCTCCAATTCTTGCATCTCCTCTTGCTCCTCCAGAAACGCCTCGAAATCCGCCATTTCCTCAATCTCGGCTTCAAAGCTCTCCTGCTCCTCCACCACGGGCAAGCGGTCGCGCACCCACTGCTCCCGAAACTCCGGGCACGTCTGCACCAGGCTCCACCACTCCACAGAGAAATCCTCTACCAGAATTTCAACACAAGGACTGTACGTCACCGACGGCGCAGATGCAGGTACAAACAGTGGCGCATTGGGGTTTAGAGTCGAAACCAACGGCTGTTGCACTTGGRCCGCCATTACTCTTCCTCTTTATCAAATTGTTCTCCTCTGCAACATAGAAAAACTCCGCAAGCACAAGTCGCAAGTACATGTACGCGATAATCTGCTTCACACGCAAGAACACAACGAGCTTCTTCACATGCAAAGTCTGACAATGGTGTCCTTCCACAAGCAAGAACCCACGAATRTCGCCTCACACCCAATGTGGCATATGAAGAGCGAGAGGCTGAGGAGCTGAAATATACTGATTGTTTCAACAGCAACGCGGTGAAATTTGACACGAAAAACACGCGCGATCCCGGAAAAGCAAAGCAGGGGGGAAGGGGTTCGGATTCTTGTAGGAAAGAACCGCGAACGTAGTCGACACTTGCTGCTGTGTGGAATCTTGGAATTATGAAGATGTGGCGGGTGATCTACGAACGGGGAGATACATGGAATCGTAGATGTGATTGTGAGATATTTTCTGAGATCTTGCACGATTGCAGATTCCAGCTTGAAGACAATTGGATCACAACATTTAGGTAATAACTAAGGTGGGTACACCCAAAACTGCCACAAAATTGGTACTGCGTCTAGTTACTATTATTAGGCTAGTCAGATTTACATGCTGTCTTGTTGGCACATGAAAGGAGGTTCCAATGCATCAAAGAATGCGACATTTGGATACAGGATGCAAAAGTTATGAAGGGTCAAAGTTTTGGTTCTAAAAGCATTTTGTTCCACATTGGTACATAAATGATTTTGAAGATGTAGACAGTGTGAAGATGGTGCTTTTAGATTCAGGGTTGATTTCGGGTTGTCTAGCTTAATCCTAATTTTGACCAATTTCTAAAACAGAACACTCTAGATTCTTTCCAAAATGTACTCACACTATTTTCATGAGAGTCTATGGTTGGTTTTAGTAACACATATTTTCAACATTTTCAAAATGTATAGTTTATTCATGCTAGTGTCCAAAAAGACCCTACAAAAAGTTTTCAATATAATAATGGAAACCATGCTAAATTGCTTCTTTGTGTAATTGAAGAAAAGTTAACTTAGAACAAATTTCCGTTGTGTGTTGCATTTAGAAATGAAGATTTGAATTTTTCACATATGGAATTGTTTTGCCCAAGTTTCATTATACTTTTGGAAGAGAGAAATAACTCCAACTACTAATGGGTTGGCAAGAATTATGAGTCTGACACTACTTCACAAGAAAAGTAATGGTGCTTTGAAAGTTGAGAGTGAGTTGAGAGTAATTCCATTTTAAGAGTAGCTTTCCCTCATTGTAAAACTTAAAGCAACCAAAAGTTCAAGTTCAATGTTAAAAATAGTTTTTTGGAAGTCAAAAAGTTGCTTCCTCTATTCATTACATTAGATGTTTCTTCGGCCGTTGTAGAAGTTTGTTTCGGGGTTGTTCCCCAAAATTGTTCCCTGCGCAGAAAACCAAAGATTGTTGGTTTGAAATTTTGAATTACAAAAAAAAAAAAAAAAAAAATCTTTGAAAGTATAAAGAAACTGAAAACTGATTTAAAATATTTTTTTTCAAAAAAATATTTTTAAAATATTTAATAATTAATTTTAAATTGTAATTAGTTAATATTATCTGATGTGGCAATCTCTCGGTCACATCAGATTGCCTATGTGGCAAAGTTCCAAGAGTTCCCAATGCATTCCCACAACTGAAGAACTCGCAGTCTTCTAAATGCCCCAAAAAACATCTAATGAGAGCCTTTCCTTCAAAATATTGTCGGTCAACAAATATGATCCCTTCCATGTAAGTATTGCCGACTTCCATGTAGAATTTTGGAATTTCTTTTTTGCAAGGTTTGGTTGATTATCAGTGTATGTAGAAGTTTGTTCCAAATCCATGAAAGGCTAGCTACTTGGCAGTGTAGCCACAATTTCTAATCCTCTGGAGAAGGATCTAAGAACTAGAGCTATAAATCTCTTTGAACTATGATAAAAGAAATAATTTCAATTGCTTTTAAATATGGTTGATATAAAGTAATTTTTTATTCATCTCAAGCCCCATATTATGCCCCAAGGGGCCCCAACATGATACTAAGACTATCTACTATCTACTGTTATGATGCAACACCCCGCCCTAAACCCCCACTCACTTCCAATTCTCAAAAATCAGAGACCATCAATCTGTTCGCAGAAAAATTACCAAAACCAATCCCCAAGTTGTCAATTGGGGGTACAAATACGGTACAGATATGGATACATAATACAAATACATATAAAGGGCACAAAATCCCATATCGATTGCATGATAGAGGTGGTTGGGATTGGGAGGGGGTGAAGTTTGGGGATAAAAAAAATTCTAGCTACATATTCCTTGACCACTATCCATTCAAAAGATAGGAGACTACATACCTTCTAGTTTGAGGGTCTCCCTATTCATAACAATGAAATTAACTTTAAGTGTTTGTGTATAAGGGAATTTGTAATTTTGATTTTCATTAGTTTGAGCATTGTTGGGATGTTAATGTTTGTGGTTGCAAGTAGCAACATACATATATAGTAAGGTGTATATTTTTCTAATTGTGTGGACTTATGGTTTGGTGAGTTTATTTACATATGCGTATATGCAATGTTGTGAAGGTATAGTAATTTTATTTGTAGGATTTTGTAGTGGATTCTTACTAGAGTACTTTATTTGAGTTTGTTCATTGTTGTATTATGTTAGGTCAAGGATATAGGGTAGCCCCTTATTATTTATAGTTTTCTTCTAAGAAAAAATATGTATGTAGAGTATTTAATTGCATTGTTGATAGGCATATTTAGGGTATGTTTGATGGCAGATAGTAGTTGGTATATGAGTGTTTCCTCTCCAATCGAAATGACTATGAAGGAATGTGTGTTCCATCTATAAGGTGGAAGCACCCAAGTTTACAACCTCCTACCTTGAGCAAATAACAACTGGCAGCATATCAAAGCATTGTTCATTTTCAAGGTTTAAGTTGTTCTCCCAAACCAACATCCACAAGATTTGGAGACTTTGGAAACTCACCTGCTGAAACATTCCCAGAGGAGTTTGTGCAGTTGTTAACACTTGGCCTTGACCCCCGCAGGTTGAGCATGAGGTCGGTGTGGTTCCTGCTTTTGCCCCCGAGCCACTGCAAGTGTTACACTCCTCCAAGCGAGTCACTTTGATATCCTGCTCCACTCCAAAAATAGCCGCCTTGAAGTCGAGTGTCAAGTCATAGCGTTCATCGTCTCCTTGCTGAGCTCTGCTGCGAGAACTGGCGCCCATGCCTCCGCCCATACCCCCGCCCATGCCTCCGAAGAGTGACTCGAAAAGATCAAAGGGATTATTGTAATCCTGCATGAGAGAATAGACACGAAAGGCTGATGAGCTATGGCAAGAAAGCCTTAAGAAAGAAGAATGACTGTTCAAGATCTCGACAAGGGTGTTTTGAGTAAAAGTGAACCGTTTCAAGATGTTTCAAGAAGTTTAGACAACATACGAAAGATGATCTTTTCTATAATTCAAAGGGGAGGTCTTCCTATGGTCACAACAACATGTAGGGAGGTCTCTCTACGATCACTGTGAACATACAGAGATCTCCCCATCAATAACGAAAAATATTGTCTATTATGTTGTCTAGAAACTACTGAAACAATCTAATTTTACTGCATTTAAATGTTAAATGTGAAGGCTGGCAAAGTACGACAGAATGAAGCTCACCCCTGCCCCTGCACCTTGACCTTTAAGACCAGCTTCACCAAAACGATCGTAGATTGATCTTTTCTCTTCGTCAGACAAAACCTGCAAAAAAGACAAGGATAGAGGTCTTGTTCAGATCCACAAGTTGAAGAACCCAGTACCTAAGCCAACTTGGAATTCACCCGTAAGTGGCCAAAACTGGCCGCCTCCGTACCTATAGTAGTTGAAATAAATCATTTAGGAAGTTTCAAGAAAGGTAAAAAAAATGAATCCATTGAAAGAAGATATCATACCCTACATTTTATAGTAACAGAAATATGTTGAGAGATACTATAATTGAATACTAGCTTCCAAAGTGGCTCTTTCTATTTTTAGCTTGGGCACTTACAGTAGGGGTTAAGCTGTGGAATTAGCTAAATTMGTGCATTCCTGGCAGTACAAAACGATCCGAAGGTACCATTATCCTGACAAGATTTACGACTTTGCTTAGGAAGTAGCTCTACCATACAAACTGCAATACTCTCTACCAGCAGATGAAACGGCCATGTCCRTCAAAGTACCTCGTATGCATTACTGATGTCCTTGAATTTTTGCTCTGCACCTGGATCTCTGATATAGATAGAAAAAAAATTAGTCCGAAATATGAGCACCCTCTAAAAAACCTCACAAACTGTGCTTAAAAGCAGATCTTCGCAGATTTGTAAGACCTCACATTTACTGRATACATCAATTCTAGTCATACAGCTGCAAGAATCAAGGGACTCACTTGTTGACGTCAGGATGAAATTCCCGTGCAAGTCTCCGATAAGCTGCATACATCCAGCCACAGACAAAATGTTAAGAAGCGACGAACCAACATACTTGGATGCAGTGGACAGGAGTCATGAACACGTGGAAATCCTAATTGCACCYAACCAGAAAAAATTTAAAGAATGCCCTCACGTAATCAAAGAGTCGTACCACTTTTGATGTCCGCCTTCTTTGAATCTTTTTTCACTCCCAGTGTCGCATAGTAGTCCTGAAGATCACCGAAAACACGAAATTACAACCCAAACCTTCAGCCCTAACAAGCTCCCACTTCTGGGGGGTGACGCACTCATTTCTTCACAAAAGTTCCATATTTAAAAAAATTCTACAAATTTCCGGGAGAAACACACGATGAGGAATCTTACCGCATCAGCATAAACGAGGAAAGTTGAACCCCTTCTGAGCTGCGGGTGGCCGTTGGCTGGACGAGCAACAAAAGATTGAAGTGACGCTGAGGCGAAAAATGAACTTGAGGAGTAACCGCAAACCAGACCATGATTGGCACTCCTGCAAATCCAGTTCACAACTACARTCAGTTCACCAGGGCGAAGCAACAAGTTTGAGATAACAAGCTTGACCCCTAAAGGACGAAGCTACAATACGATCAGTTTAATTGATCATATTGCGAAGATAATAATATAAAAGGGAACAAATTTTATATCACCAAAATCGGTGAACATTGCAKGTGTTGGTGAATTTTATTGGTGCAAAATGTCCCCAAATGAACTCCTCAAAAACTGCGAAAAAARCATCTGGCTCAAATTCATCTAGTCWAAATGTCGTGATTGAACCACCAAAGAGTTTTACCAACACCTATGCACAATATTAGTCATTAGATTCACCACTGCCTCTCAACGGGAACAAGGTCAGCACAGGTCCATAAATTTAAGRGTAATGCTAATGAATAACAAGGAAAAAATTGCACCAGTCAAGGTATACTAAAGTTGTTAAAATGAAGCTTGTTAACTCAAGTTTGTTGCTTCCACCGGGTTTGAGGAGRACCCAGGAAGCATTGGGAAATGCAGTAAGTGCAGTCATACTCAAACCTGGAATCCGAAGAATGTACACAGKTACAAGATTCTAAATTTTGCAAGTATCATCAATATTCAGGCCCMCTCAGAATAGATATATTCTTACCAGTCTTGCCTGCCCCAATAAAACTACATTCAAATCCTAAAACTCTTACAACCTAACTTTCCCACAYAAGACTAAGGTAGAGGTACCTAATTTGTGAAATGTGACACCCCAAACTCTTGCAAAACTAACACACTGATTGATTTTGAGAATGTGCGTCACCTCAACATCAGGAATCGTGTTGGTATTCCATCCAATGAACCCGTAAACCCACATGACTTTCGCAAATAGTATCCAAATGATGCATCCTCGGGTGCATTGGTATCCTATTTGAATGGCGAACAAGAACGGACTTGAACATTCAAACCATTAAATTACAGCATGTAAACTCAGAGCTTCAAGTGTGTGAAGACCTAAGAATAAAGCCCAACCAAAAATAGCAGCCATACCTGGAAGAGACGGAGCGAAAGGAGGAGTTGCATGASGGTAGARAGAGTGTTTGCTGAGGCTGTGAACTCACACCAGCAGCAGCTCCTGTCCCWGTCGCGGCACGCACAACCGTCGCCATGAAGCTTGCAGCACCCTCGAGAGAACCCTAATTGCTCCAAATTCACACTTGCGGAGGCTTTCTGAGCATAAAGAGGTGAAGCAGAACGCAATTGAGGGGGATTCGGCTGCAGYCTAGGCGAATTCGTGAAACTTGAGTGGGCACAATGGTGCGGAGACGAGGGTTTAACTAAACCCCTGCAAGAAAGGATTGATTGCTTCAGCCACAGGGTGTTGGGGAAGATGATGGGTTTCATCCAGAGATGCTCTTCGATGAAGTTGTCGAGGTTCTGTTCATCCGTTTCTTCATTGGCCACGTGGAGAATCCTCCGCCTGGCTTTGGGCTTTAGTTGTTAGCACTAAGGCCCGGTTTACATTAGGCCTGAGGCCGGATGGAAGGCCGGCCGGATTTGCCCTCAATCCGACCCTCAATCCGGCCCTACTTAGTTTTCCCATCCGGCCCCAGTTAATGTAAAGCCCTTGGGCCGGATTCTAAGGCCCAATTTCCAATTCATGTGCTCTTGGATTTTTTCAATGCTCAATTAGATAAATATAAAAACACGCATGTTTATCTTTCTCTTCCTTTCTTTTCATTTTGAAAAAAACATTTCATTTGTGTAATTTTCTTATTTCTTATTTACTCCTTTTTTTAATAAAAGAAAAGTTTGATCATTTTTTTAAACTTTTCCTTTCTATTCTTATTTTTTCTATTTCAAAATTGGAATAGGTAAAAGCACACATCATCTCACAAATGTCAGAGTTTGTGGCATAACTTCAACAATGATATCAATTTGGAGATTCGAATTTGTACAATGTAGCAGAATAAACAATGTATCAAAAATTTAATTCATATGCAGGTACCAAATGAACATCTCATGTTAAGAACAATTGTATATAAAATTGTGCACAACAGAGTAGAAATAAAGATTATATTCTTTGCATGTTAGTTATGTCTTCAATAGAATAAAGTCATTCAACCTATTATTAAAACAAGTTCGGTTGATGTGCTAAATTAACTAAAAAACTTAATTGAAAAGCTAATTAACTAAAAAAATTAATTGAGGAGCTAAATTAAATGAAAAAATTGATCAACTGAGAAGCTAAAATCTACTTTGGTAATTAAAAGGTCCTTAATTCTATATCAATAAAAATATATATGGTAGACTATAAGGTTGTTATATGAGGTTTTACTAATAATATTAATATCTAATAAAAGTATTTTTTAATTATGATAATTATGATAATTTAATTAATAATTTAATTTATAAAACTAAAATAATTTAAATTAGAACATCTCATGCTGAGACCAAGTTAACATCTTACATTGAGACCAAATGTTGAGACCTTTGTTGCTGGGTGTTTAACTGAACCAATTCTAATGTGTAGTCAATAGATTTATGATTTATTTATTAGACTCATCCTTTGTGCCATCCAGATGGGAGGAAGTTCTTGAGCTCACATACAATGATTATAATCATGTAAAAAATAGAAATAAAAAAGACTTTACATTGGTAGGTGGAGATTTCTTCCATCATTGGTGCACTGTCCCCTTACAAAGTAACTTAACCCTTAAAGTCCCAAGGCCTTTTTATTCATCAAATTCCATTCAAAATTTTCTTTTGTATCGCAAAGTACAAAAATCTTTGGAATTTTTTATTTTTTGCATACTCCTTTCCTTCTACCATTGTAAGCTCTTTCTCCATATTTGCAAGAATGCTAAAGTTCGAATTTGCTTCTCATTCAATTTGGAATTCTTATATCTTCTCGTGATGTTGGGATTGATGCATTTGAATGAAGGTAATTGGGAAACATCTTAGAGCATTATTCATTTTGATTCTCACATCTTTCTGCCAATGGAATTAGGGTCAAAATTAGGTCAATGTCATCATTACATACTCCTACCTCAGCATAGTAAGCATAAGAAATTTGTTTACTCCGAAGAAAATCTCAACAATTTACTCTTGCAATTAAAAGATCTGATATTGATACAACCGTGGGTAACTTGGACTGTCTCACAATGTCTCAAAAGAGGCAGTTACATGGGATTATACCATCCAATACTTAAGACCACAACTTATAATTTTGGTTAACTTGGAAGCTTGCTTGGTGAATCTCATTTGCTGAGATTATATGTACACTGAATAGGGGTATTGAGGGGACCCATACTAATTAATTGACATTTCACACTATATAAATATCTACTTTTGTTGTACATCAATAGTGACTGAAGTGTCCAAGGGTTGTACATCATGTTTCAAACATCTACAATTTTCCTCACTTAGTCCCCTTAATTGTTTGGTTCCTTTAAATACCCCTATTCAGTGTAGAAGACGATCTTGACCTAATTTTGTCTACAATCACATTCAAACTGTACAACAAGGTTATGAGTCGAGTGGAGATGTGAGGTCCAACTAGTGAATGAATTAACCTATGACAGAGTCTCGTGGTTACACCATACTTGTTCTATGTGCAATTTTTCCAATTTGAGTCTTGTTGTCCAATTTAGTCCAATTTTGTAATGTAGAAATAAGTATTTGTGCCACTTCAACCATTTCAACCAATATGTTGGAATGTACTTATAAATTTGTGGAGATCAAAATAATTTTTTTTATTGCAGTGAGTGAATTTCAAGAAGGGGAAGTTTTGGACCATTATAAGTGACAAGATACAATCCCATTTTCATACAAAGTCCAGTGGCCAAGTTATGCTTTCATCACCTACTAATAAGTTCAAAGAATTGCATGAATGATTATTGGACAAAATCAATGTATTTAGCATCCCAGATGTTTCTTCATGTATGGAGAACTAGTTGTTATTTCAATAGTAGAGTAGAAATTCACCCTCAAGAATTTATTCCTCAATGATGAATCTATTTTGGCAATTTTTTTACTAATCTTTAGAACCAATTGAAATTTGGAATGGGATTGTCATTTTTTTGAAGATTTCTTATGAATTCACATTAGACACAAGTGCATATAGGTCGGTTATACGACTCTGCTATGCACCCAAATAATGCCAACCGTGTGTTATGTGATACGGAAGAAGGGTGGTATGGTGGTATGATCACTGTACATAATTTAGATTTTAATTCCAATGATGACTACTAGGAATAGTTCAAATACGATTGGAAGGAACAATAAAGTCCAAGTGCAGTGGAAGTCGAAGAGGAAAAGGAAAACTATTCATCTCCGGCCTTGTCTTAGATATGGATTGAAGCTCTTTTAAGGGTTAGCACCACTTCTCCACATGAACTTTCAGGAATCTCTTGAATTTAGAGGCCAATGTAGACCACACATGATTTCTCTTGTTTTGATGATCTCTTTGTATTAATTTGACATGCTTGCATGTATTTTGGTTTATGGTTTCTTCTCATTTGATCATGCTTGCTAGTACTTTGGTTGAGAGAAAGATGTGAGACACTCTTCAAAGTGTTTTTTATTGAAAGTGTGCCCAATTCTGTATTGGCTTTGCCTCCCATCGATGTTGGTTTGTGTATTGACATATATACTGAATACAGTCTTCATTTCATTTTTATACAAGGCTCAAGTGCATGTGCACATGCACACACACGACTAAATTAATTGTGAGTTAGATCCATCATGAGTTGGATTTGTAGCCACAACCATATTATAAATGCGCATTTTATAGAGTCTAGTTTTATAGGGAACTTTTGACAATGTTAATGAAATTAAGAAAAGTAGGATCAACATTCAATTTTATAGATATCCAACATTTTAAAGTCAACTTGTTTTAATTTAGTAAGCAAACAATATGTATATATTGCTAAGCTTACTCCACTATTCAATGTTTACAATGTGCAAAGAAAGTAAGTACGTTACAAAGGAAGAAAGGTAAGAAGAACAATAAGGGTACGTTCCCACTTGGAGTTTGCAAACTCCAGGTGTTAAAAGTTGAGACCTCCGTAAAAGTAGGAAATAATATTTTTTAATAGGAGTCCAAGTTCGGTACTGTTGTACTTGTTTATTAGTTGTGTACAGTTCACACATGGCTACTTACCACCAACTTTGTGTCGTAGCCTGAGGAGGGAAGTGCTGGTGTTTTTATGCTGCGTGTCGTGTATGTGGTGTTTGTGATTTTTTGAGTTATTTTACCAAGCATTTCGTTTTTTTCTTCATGAAGTTTTGTCGCTGGTTGATGGAAATTCTTCATTGAGCCGCTCTGTCCAGTCTTTCTGAATTTTCCTTTAGAAGGTTGTGTGAGACCCGACCAAACTTGCTTTCTGCTAGGGGCAAACTTGTTTCTCCTTGACCACGAAACATACACAACTATCATGGTTTTATTCAATTCGCATGAATAGAGCGTACTTAAAATTATGATCATTTTATGCGATGCTTCCGACCAGTTACGAAGGTACGTTCAAGTTGGAAAAAAGTTGTGTTAAAAAAATTGATTTGAGAACTTAGGGAAAAAAAATTTACAAAATGAAAATTTCATTTGAGAGTTTAGGAAAAAAGATTTACAAAATAAAAACTTCATTTTTATTCTTTAAGAAATTGTTGAGTAGAAGTATGTCCAAGATTGAATGAAAAAMTAAATGGTTAATAGTTCTAAGATGGTATGGAAACACGATAATCCCATAGGTGAGATTGTTCTAGCAAGTGAACTTAACCTTGTCCAACAATTTTTTTTTGAAAATTGTGAAAATTGCCTTTGGAAATGAATCCTATGAGTTATTTTTTCACGAAGATGCTTAGATTGCCCCAAAAACAAGATTGTTCATAACTTTCTCATTACTAGTCTAAATAGACTGAATCAAAGCTTCACATGTAGACAAAAATATATCATTTCCGAAAGAAAAGCTAAAAAATTTAATTTTGAATTTTTGAAGAATTATTTTTGTAATTTAATTTTAAGCCTTTTTGTGGTATAACTTTTGCTCCCGGGCACCAATTGAAATAAAAAAAATTATATTTCCACAAAGCTTATTAGTTTTCTATAGCATGAGAAATTTTAAAAAAATTCACCAAAAATTGAGGTCATAGGAATGAGGCCAAAATCCATATTGTCCCTTGAGGGAACAATGGTCCTTTAGGGGTTAAGGCTCAAAAAAATTTTGTGCAAAAAATTAAAGTTAAGAAGGTTCAAATTTCAATAATCTAGTCCTGCAATGTATCAAAAAAACTTGTTTAATTCACTTTAAATGCAAATATCTTGTAATCTATGCAGTCAAAATTTCTGAAATTTTTGCCACACATTTTCACAGTAGTAAGGTGTAAGATTTTGTGGTTAGATGTACAAAATAAACAATTTTCAAGTTATTTTTATTCTTAACCATAGAAATGGAAACTTTGACTGTTTTTTTGTAAAAAAAATGGCCTTGGTCCTTTCTAGATTAAATGTTGTAGTTTTTACTTCTTGTTGCTCTTAATACTTTCTCCTTGCTTAAACTTTCCACTTGTTATTTTGTAGTTCTGCTTCTTGTCACTTGTTGCTTCTTATTTCCTCTTTTTTCTTGTTTTTCTAGTTTCTTCTTCTTGCATTTTAGTCCTCGCTTCTTCTTTTTATTTATTGCATTTTGTTGCATCTCAAT